>CAJNJA010014229.1:0-12298 GCA_905231915.1 Symbiodinium necroappetens | reverse complement strand
CAGGTGGTTGGTAGGAGGGGGGGGTGGCTAGTAGTAGTAGTAGTAGTAGTAGTACTAGTAGTAGTAGTAGTAGTAGTAGTAGTAGCGTAGTAGTAGTAGTAGTAGTAGTAGTGGTAGTAGTAGTAGTGGTAGTAGCAGTAGCAGTAGCAGTAGCAGTAGCAGCGGCAGAAGAAGTAGTTATAGTCGTAGTCGTAGTCGTAGTTAGTCGTAGTCGTAGTCGTAGTCGTAGTCGTAGTAGTAGTAGTAGTAGTAGTAGTAGTAGTAGTAGTAACAGTAACAGTAACAGTAACAGTAACAGTAACTTAGTAGTAGTAGTAGTAGTAGCAGCAGCAGCAGTAGCAGTAGCAGTAGCAGTAGCAGTAGCAGTAGCAGCTTAGCAGCAACAGTAGATTTCGTCGCAACCCAACCCATCAATTCCATGAGTAAGTGCTGCTGCCATTTTCCGAGCGAGCCACTGTTGAGGTATGCTCAGCTGCAAACTGCAGCCCTGTGCGGCCTTCAGCTTTTATCTGCTATTTCAGGATTCCAGAGATTACCATTCGCCAGTAGGTCTCCGCTACAGTAAATCGCACAGCTTACGCTGCCACATTGCCCCTCTCCCCCGTGGCGCCTGCCAACTGTTAACATTGCGCTCGGTTGCAGGTACCAGTACGCGGCGCTGGCTAGCCTGACGCAACAGTCTGCCGGACTAGCGGATTTCACAGACCTCACCGGCGCGTCCCAGCAAGCAGCCACGTCTAAAGGCGTTCCCGAGCATCATATCGCAAGTACATAGCCAATTCCCTGAATCGACGCGGCATTGGAACAGGGCATGCTGGTTGTTCACATTGAGTTCTAGCGCCCAAGAGCTAGGTGCTCGAAGTTCGGCCTTCGGGTGCAGGGCGTTCTGTTCCTCCCATGGCCGAAGCAGTTTCTGCTGTAAGACATGTCCTACGATCAGCCGTCCTCTGGTTGTATCCTCATTCGAAAAGTATCTTGCGGCAAGCCTCGGTGACGAACACTGGTTGAGGCCTCCTGAGATACGGTCGCATAGCTATCCTGAGCCTTCGAGAGCCACCAGCCGGGCCACCTGAACTTCCAAAACGCCTCAGCCTCCTGCGACTAAACCAGAGCAGCAAGTTCGCAGCTACAGGCCTGAAAGCTAAAAACCCCAACATTAGAAAGCCCAGAGTTCCGAGTGCCTAAAGTCCACCCCCCCCCCCCGGGCCAATGAATGCTTGCGCAGGCCCATCTTGGATAAAGCCCGGGGACTGGAACTGCAAAAGCTGTGGAGATCTACAGTTCGCGCGAAACAGCAAGCGTGGACCCCGGCGCATTTTCCAGGTTTGCATGAGGAACTCGCCGTCCAAATTTTGATACATCCATCAATCAGCTGCAACCTGTCTATGCATGTGCATGCATGTGCGTATCTTGATGGGGGGAACATCATTGTGAGATGTTTCCTTCAATGACTTTCGATTTAACTATAACGTGCGATCGATAGGTGGCCCCACCTATATCCGCGCACCTATCTTTTTGTCTGTTTTTTGTTTGCAGTACTCTCTCTCTCTCTCTCTCTCCGTGATGAACACTTTTGTATATATTCCCCATTGCACAGACCGACTTTGTGCATTTTGGGGGATGGGTTTTTTGTTGGCGTAGGTGAGGTTTCGGCTTTCAGGCGTCCAGTTCTACTGGGCAAAGCCACCACGGACACCACCCTACAGCCGCACCTCATCAAAACCCATGAAACCCTAAACCCTAAAACCCATGGAACCCCTTTTGGGGAGCCCGAAGCCCCCAAAAGACAGCCCCTAAGATGCCGGCGCTGTGGGGCCGACAAGCCCTCCGAAGCCGAGATCGCCGCCCAGGCTTGCAGGTTGTATAATTGCGGGTCTTATAAAGGGCTACGAAAGGGGTGATTACTGGGGTCTTGGGTTCGGATAATTTCAGGACCGTGCTAAGGGTCCAGGATTTCAAGCGGATTTCAAGGCTTAGGATGTTGGCGGAGTTGGGCTGCTCACGTTGAAAATCCACGGGGGGGGGGAGGGGGGCTTCTGGTCTTGGCAGGTTGCAGGTTTGGGAGCAATGTGCCAGCTGCACCATTAGGCAAAGGCCGCAGTGAGGCTCCGCCAATCTCGGAGTCGGGTCTGTGGAGCCTGGGTATCGCTGTTAAGTGCCGCTAAAAGCAGTAAAGAGGTTTGCCAATCATGGGCTCTCATAATCAAGAGAACTAGATGCTTAGTGATTGATTGTGTACCTACTCAACATTCATACCAGGCAGGCCATGTCGCGTCCAGGCTTTAACGAGGCACCTCGCTTATCTTCATTCCAAGAGTCTGATGCCAGGCTACAGCTGCGGCGGCTGCCGCCACTTTGGGACTCAGCAAAAACGTCGCCCCTGCAACACTTGGGCTTGCCGCGCAACTAATGCGGAAGAGATGCGTGCCCGTAGCATGTTCAGAAGGTCATCGTATCTCCTTACTGCTTTGGCGACCTCTGATCTGAAATGACAGGGCCTTCAGATGCGGCCTGGCGACTGGATCTGCCCCAGTTGTGGCGATCATGTCTTCGCCAAGAACGCCAACTGCCGAAAGTGTGGTCTGGCACGGCGCGTTTGCCCTAACAGTGGATTGTCTCAGTGACACTCACCGCTGACACTGTTTTTCGTTGAGCATGCCTCGAAAGTCGACCGGGCCAGGAACAGCGCGTCCCAATGACGTTCTGTGCCTCCGACATGGCTTATCAGCGGTGGCCGAAGCCCAGCCTCTACGTTGCAGACTCCAGTGAACTGCCAGGACAACAGTGGGTGCCGGTCGCAATGGAACAGGATCCGCCTCTCCCTGAGTTTGATGAAATATCCACAACCGGGTGTCCGCAGCGAGAAACCCCCTTGCCTCCACTCCCTGCAGTGCACATCCGCTTCTGGATCTTACACATCAACATCAGCAACATGTCAAGTGATGCTGGCTGCAACAGCCAGTGAACCTTAAAGTGAAACCCTGCAGCCTGAGCCGTAACCATTCCGGTGGAGCTTCATCCAGCTCCGGATGTGCAGGAGGCTGGGAAGGCGGCAGCGAGGAACGGAATTGATCCACCATTATGCGAATCCCTGTGCCCCTACCGCTTATGAACTTATAAGCAGTATTCTAGATGCGTACTCTGTGGATAGCCATTGAGGAGCCCTTCAAAGCCATAATCGCCTTAGCAGCCTCCATGCTCCGCTTTGGGTGTCCGGCCCAGGTTGCCCGCGAAGGAGACTGGAACTGCAAGATGTGTCGCTTTGCTTCATGGTTTAGGGTGTAGGGTTTAGGGTACGGTTTAGGGATGTTTAGGGCTTAGGGTTTAGGGCCATAAGGTTCAAGCAGCACGTTTGAGAAGCGGTGCTTGGAGCTTCAGGTGGAGATCTTCAGTTTGCACGCAATACTACATGCAGGCGGGAGCGCCGTGGTTAACAAGAAGTAGCACAACTCCGAATGCTACTACATTACAGGCTTAACGTTGGCCCAGTGAACCTTGCAGTATCGTTGGTATTGCTTCTGGTGGCTCTTCAATGGTACACAAGCAGCATTACGTCTTTTGCTGGCAATACCACGGTCAGCAGCTATTGTTTATCCATGTTTACCTTTTCGGTCAGTTCTTCTAGGACGAGAACCGGCAGTTGCTGAATGCTGCTGAGAAGCTTGAAGTACCCGTGCAGATGGTGGCTCATTTCTTCCGCTACACTCGGTGCCATTGCAGTTGTTTCGTTTTGGAGGTGTTTTTCTATCACTCACTCGCTGCCGACAAGAATTAGTAGAAGAATCGGTAGGCTTGTCCCAGCATTCGAGGCACGAATAAGAGTGGCGGCAATCCTTGAATTTTCACTGGGCACAAGCAGTACCCATGCGCAGACCAAATCATTGGTGATATTAGCTACACGAGGGTCAAGTTGGTACATCCGGGAACGCATTATCATGAGACCATCAAAGAACTGGGCCCGATCAGAACATTGCCCAAACAACTTGTGCAGGCGATGCGGTGCAGAAAAGCCTGAAGATGCAGGCTTAACGCCGGCCGTGCCGCGCTCAGGCCAAGCACTTCTCCCACATTGCCTTTCGAGGGTCAGAGCTGCGGGTGTAAATGTCGTCATCGTGTTGAACACTACTACTACTACTACTACTACTACTACGACGACGACGACGACTACTACTACTACTCCTCCTGCTGCTGTTGCTGCTGCTGCCGCTACTGCTGCCGTTATATATTGCTTTTCTATTGCTGTTCACTACTTGATACTGTTGTCTTCCTTTCGTCTTGCTTAGCTAGTCTAGCCTGCCAGTTATCAGTCATTGCCCGTGTGTAAATCGGAGCATTACGTTAGTAAATATTATGGTTTCCCTATTATAGTACATTCATTATCATAGATTAAGGTACTATAAGGGAAACCATAATTTATAGTAAATAGTATGGTTTCCTTATTATAGTACCTTAGTTCATGAATGTAACGGCTCGGTTCGGTTCGGGTGCGGTTTTGAAAAGGCGGTTCAGGCTCATGCGATTCGGTTTCTCCGACGGTTCCTGCGGTTCAGTTCGCGGTTCCTGGCGGTTCCAATCCCCTAGTCCCAAAAGCGTTGAGAAGCACACATTTTGGAGCCTCGGGGGCATGGCCGCGGAGCCACGCGGGGGCCCGCCACGCGCGGGAGTACACAATTCGGGAGTTTGGGGCTTGGAGCTTGCGAAAAGGGTACTCCCACGCGTGCTGCTCGGCAGGGGCCCGCCACGCGGGGGAGTACACAATTCGGGAGTTTGGGGCCTGATGCTTGCGAAAGAGTACTCCCACGCGTCCTGCTCTGGGGAGGGGCCCGGAGCTACATGGAAGAGTAGTTTGGGGGCCCGAAACTGCAGAAAGCGTGAACCTTATATCATTATGAACCCTTTAAAAAGGGACTCTATAAGCCCCTTATGGGGGCCGCGAACCCAAGAGGCCCGTGAAGTGAAAAATCGTGATCCATCAACGATCTGTGCAAACCCGTTTTGGGCCACCTCTGCTCCGAGTTCCTAAACCGGCATTGCGGTTCCAGCGGTTCCTGAGGAATCGGTTCCGGTTCGCGGTTCCAGTTCGGTTCGTTACCTTTCATGTTAATTAATAGTGAATAATATGGTTTCCCTATTATAGTACCATAATTTATGGTGAATAATATGGTTTCCTTATTATTATTATAGTACCTTTTTTTATTGTAAATAGTATGGTTTTGCCCTTAGCCGGGCTAAGGTGGCCACGGCGCCTGCGGCCCCCTATGCTGCCGGGCTCCCGGCTCCTTTCAATGCGGGGCGGGTTTTGGGGGGTTTTGGTGGTTTCGGGTGTTTAGGGGGTTTTGGGGTTTAGGGTTTAGGGCTTTAGAGGTTTAGGGTTTAGGGTTTTAGGGGTTTGGGGTTGGGAATGAGAGTTCCGGGTTTAGGGTTCGGAGTTGGGATTCAGGAATTCTGTGTTTTTCTTCAGGTTGGCAAGAAATTCGCGAGTATAGATTTCCTGTAAGAGGGATCGTGGATTACCCTGTCCTGTCTCGGATTGCTTGTGGGATTCAGCTTTTCAACATCTCCCTTGAACACATCGTAAACTGCTGCTATGGGGCTTCTCGCCTCGTTGAGCGCAGACCGACAATCTAGCCCTGTCGGGTGACTGTCACCGGGCTGAATAAGGGAGTCTTCTTGTAGAAGCTGTTGCAAAGCTTGTGAGTGAAGCAAACGAGTTTCCGACAATCTGTCGGAGAAGAGCAATTCCCTTAACCGGTCGGTCTGGCCCTACGGCGGGAGAGCTTGTAAGTTCATGCCTGAGGCCCGGGCGCCCGGTGCAGATCTGCGCCCTGGAGACTGGAGATGCCCTCGATGCAATGCTTGGGCCCTACGGCGCAGAGATGGCCTGGCTTCTGCATTCCGCAGCAGAGTTTTCCACGTTGCAGAGGACCACGTCTTTGCCAGAAATGAGAACTGCAGGCCGGGGCGGGGGGATGGTCGGCTCGGTCACGCAAGAGGATGCGCGTTGGCTTTCGTGAGGAGATGTGGACAAGCTCGCCCGACCGGCCATGACATGGCAGCCATGGCAGCTGCCGGCACACTGCCTCCGAACATTGCTGCGGCCAAGGGCTCGGATTTGGGCTGCTACGTAATTCAGAGCAGCAGATGGCTCAGTTCTCCGCCGTGAAACCCAGCCTAGGATCAGTACCTTGATTCTCAGCCGTTCTGGATACTGAATCAGTCGTTCTGGTTGCCGAATTTTCCGCCGACCGCCAGCCTAGTGTCCGGAGTTTACATTGCGACTTCCAGAGTCTCAGACCAAGGGTCGAAATGGCCACCCCGCTTCGCAGTCATGGACCTGCCGGACTTCAGATATCCCCGCCGTCCATCTTTGCAATAGGTTCCTCCTCCTTGCCTAGATGTTAGCCACGTCCTGCTAAGGCGCCATCACCCCCCCTATCGACCATGTACTTGCAACAGCTGAAACTTTTAAGACTTAGGTCCCCAAGACCACTCCTGGAAGAATCCTGGAGACAGCGCGTGAATCCCCTGAAACACCGAGGGCCGGTGGAGAAAAGATCGCTCGCCACGGCTTCAGCTCCTCTGTTTAGGCGGAGGGTCTACACTAGCATTTTCGTGGGATCTGGACAGGCAATCGAAGGGAAGAGCAGCCACACTATTTGAAACCCTCGCGCTGGCGCTCTCGGTTTCTGAGGCGAAGCCCGATGCGATGAGAGGCCCTCTGGATGAATCCTTTGTGAGGTCCCATTGCACCTTGCATATTGCCCTGGCGGCGTTGAGTCTCAGAAGACCGGACGCCCAATACTCTTGCTATGTGTGCGAGGATTGCCGAGGGGATGCACCCTTTGTAAATAGTGAGTTGTGCGCGGGCGATGGAAAAGTCTGTCCGTTTCAGGCACTTTCGGAAGCGATGGTGATGCTTCAGACGATCACGATGGCACGGGTGGTGATGATGGTGATGATGCTGATGATGATGATGATGATGATGGTGATGATGATGATGATGATGATGCTGATGCTGATGCTGCTGCTGCTGCTGGTACACGTGACGGTTATGATGGTGATGACGATGATGATGACGGAAGACTAGTACCGTCGGAAGCGACATGTGGCTAATAGCACCCAATGACTACCGCACAAAGATTAACAGCAGTAGCACTCATCGTCGTCGTCGTTTATGTTGTAGTAGTAAAGTGGTGGTGGTACGTCGTAGTAGTAGTAGTAGTAGTAGTAGTAGTAGTGGCAGTAGTGGCAGTAGTAGTAGTTGTTGTTGTCGTTGCACCTACCAGCAGCGGCAGAAGTAGCAGTAGCAGTGGTCGTCTTCGTTCTCGTCGTCTGCACCTGCGAACACATTCGAAGCCATCGGTTTGAGGCCCAAAGAGGCAACGGCACCACGGCCCAAAGTGGCCCCGATGGTAGCTCCATGGCTCCATGGCCTTTGACGGCAGCGGAAGCTTCCAGCTCGCCGTTCCCGAAGCTTTCGAGGCTCATCCGGAAGCCGAGGGCGAGGACGAGGACGAGGATGGAGAGGAAGAGGAAGAGGACGAAGGCAATGACTTCTTTTTTGCCGGGGAGTCCTTGGGCGAGGCAGATGATGAGGCAGGGGTTTCGATGCATGAAGACTAGCTGACTAGCGAGGACGGGCTGTTGAATGCATCCTTTCTGTTTATCCCTGTAGGACCACCAAGTGTGGCTTGCAGGCTCCGCTTGCCACGTTGCGGAGCACTGCCACATGGATAAGGGGCTGGACGGGCAGGGCGAGGAAGCTTGGCGAGTGACGATCCTGATGGATGCGAAGCCGCCAATCGCCGGTCCGCTTCTCAAACGGTGCATCGCCTTGAAGACACGCGCTGCGTGGGAATTCATTGCAGCCCTGCCCGGCATCGTGGAGCCTTGGACGATTCGTGACAAGCCCAAGCGCCAACAGTTTGCAAACTTTGATGACTTCGAACACGCAATCGAGGAGGCAGGTGATGAGGCCGAGGATGCCAAGGGTGAGGAAGGTGACGACACAAACCGGACGAAGGAAGGCAGAGAGTCCCCAACCTCAAGGCGAGGTTCGGCGACCCAGGCACTTGAAGCTGGCGAGGGCGACGGCCTCCCAGGCCGGCGACGTGGAGCTGTGCTTACACTGGCCGGCCCCAGCACTGAGTCTCCTGAGGATGCCATCCGCCGCGACGAGGAAGCCTACTTCCCGGAGAAGAATCGGCTGCAAAGCTCGTTGACTGCAGCAGTCGTCAGGGACATCGCGATGCACATTTGTGACGCGGCTGTGGCCGTGAACCCACCATGGAACGTGCGTGTGGCAAGCGTGGAAGCGGCGGGCATCTGAGTTTATGCTGGAGTTTGATCGTCAAACCCTGTATCAGTTCCGATATTTTAAGTCGTACAAAGCGTTCTTGAAGCTCTGACTCCGCGGCCGTTAGCTATCGTGCGCAGAGTAGTCGAAGCAAAGCCGCTACACTTTTCCACAAGGCCTTGCTGGCCTGGGACCTGACGTCAACCATCTACGGTGCTTGCCGGGTACCATTGACGCTTGTGACACAGCGCGGAGGCGCTGTCCGGAGTTCAGCTGCTGCTCTGCTTGTGGTGTATGTATATTATATATATATATGTACACAATATGTAAATATATGTAAAGAAAATGGAGAACACGCATATGTGTATGCATGCAAGCATGTGTATTTCTAACTGGCTGTACACAAAAGTAATTATATGAGAACTGTACACGAAACACTTGTAAGCGACTGGAGCTGCGCCTGGAGGTAGGTAGATAGCTAGGTTCTAGCTAGCAAGGCAGAGAGATAGATAGATAGACCGATAGTTTAATAGATAGGGAGGTAGCTAGCTAGGTAGATATTACAGAGGGTGCGAGAGCCCAAAAAAAAGAGAGATAGTAGCTTCATACAGAGCAGACAGGTGTTTGTGTACGTATGTATCGAGATATACAAAAAAATAACCACTACACATGCGCTGTTGGCCATGTCGTGGTCGCCTGCCAAGATCTCGGCAACAGTCTTGGCCTGTGAAGTTAGATCCAGCGGTGTGGATGTGGGTCAAGAAGCTTCGGACGGCTTGCAGACTGCTGATGTTCAGACAGTGTCCTGAATGCGGATCTTGGCTTTGCCTGCACTCACCAATTGTTGCCACTCAAAGTCTGAACCGGACACTCTGTCGAGGCAGGCAATATGCCTTTGTCTTCGTCCTGGTGATGCACCAAGAATCGGTGGCTTTGATCGGGCGGTACCTGTTGAAGGATGGAGCCCAAATGCTGCATCAAGACTATGGTGTCATCTGGGATAAGGGCTTTCGGGTTCAAGCTTAGATTGTTCGAGTGGGGCCCCATGCAGGAGTTATCGTATCTCCCGCTGGAGAAGCCCTTGACTCAGATGGAGTGCTTAGCTCCTGTGCAGGAGTGTAGATTAGGCACAGTGTTCACTACACATCGCATGCTTCAATCACTGCAGGCGGAAGCTGTCCGATGCGGTCGAGCATGTAGCCGCAGCACTCACCTCGCGGCATCACGAGCTCAAGACCTTGTCCCACAGTCCATCTTGACGGTCATCTTGCATTGAGTAGCAAGGGGGCTAGTTTCAAGAGATGTCAGGACCTGCTACTTAGGAGCCCGAAGAGCATCTGATGCAAGTTTATGTTTCTACGGGGTCATACACATGTATGTATACATATTTATCTATGTATATATCTATATATGCATGTATGCTTACATACATACATACATACATACATACATACATACATAGATTGCTTCATTTGTTTATTTCATGATTTGTGTCTGTACTGTTACTTATACTTGCTATACTTGTACCTATATTTGTATGCATGTATGCATGCATGCATGCATGGATGGATGGATGGATGTATGTATGTATGTATGTATGTAGGCGTGTAGGTGTGCACATGTGTGATCTGTATGCTTGTATGCATGCATGCACGCATGCATGCATGTATGTATGCATGCATGCATGTATGTATCTCTGTATCTATGTATGTATGTATGTATGTACGTATGTACGTATGTGTATGTGTATGTGCATGTGTATGTATGTGTGTGTGTGCAAGTACGTATATGTATAACATACATACATGCATACATACACACACACACACACGCATGCATACATCTAGGCACTCAGAGGCCCCCAGCCCCACAGACGGAATTGTGCTGAGTTGTGCAAGACGTTCCGCCTCTATGTTTCTATGGGTGTGGGTCAAACGCGCGGTTGTGCGTGTTTGCCTGTCCGTTTGTTTCTCTGTCCGTCGGTCTGTCTGCCTGTTTGGGTGGGTATGTAATTTCATCTGTCTAGCTATCTGCCTATCCATATGTCCATCTACATGGTCGGGTGCCTGGCATTCCACCTCGACCTTGCCAGGACAATGCCACACCCGAACCCTAAACTTGAATTTAAATGAATCCAATACCGGACCCGAACCCACACCCGCCCACGCGCGCAGGAGCAAGGGTTGAAAGGATCCATTCGCACATCCAGAGGAAGCGACACCCAAACCGACCCAACAAAGGCACGCAGAGGCACGGGGTGGTGAACTCAGAGCCAGCAGAGGTACAAAGGAGGGATCGTGAGCAGAGCCCGAATGCCAAACCCAGTGATACCCACTCAGAGAGCGGGGGAGCGGGGTTGTTTTTATTTTTTTAAGTGCTACTTGTAGGGAGCTGATGACCGTGATCACAGGATTTCGGCACTTGCTCATTCGCACGTCATTTTGCTCAACTATTCTTGTCACAGATGTATGTGTTCCGTGGTGTCCGTGAAGCTTCGTAGGTACCTGGGCCAGCCAAGCGAAGCACTGATTGGCCAACCAGGAGCTCGGACGCTAATTTGCTCAATACGACTGGGTGGTGGCAGAGTCGATGATGCTTCGGGTTTAGGGCTGGCGGCTTGAGGTTTGAGCTTGGGGGAGGGAACAAGAGAAGCAACTAAGAAGGGCTCTCATAACCAATCAAGTTTGTCCATAAAACCGTCGGTAGCATATTACCATGTGCTGTACTGGTATTCATCACCAGTCATATTGCTTTCGAAATTTCACGGGATTAACCTTGCCACTACGATGAGTAGTGCTAGTATTGTCACTATTTCTGCTGCTCCTGGCAATGCTCAGAGTTTCGGAACCACCTTCGACCTTCTTTTGCCACCTCCTGCCCCGTTGCGACACGCGGCGTGCACCACGTTCTGTTCTGCACCTGGCAAATAAGTGCTGTTGGACTCACCACCTCCAGCCGTCTGAGCTAGCCGCGCCTTTTCGTCACGACAAAACCCCTAACCTTCGCAGAGCGATGAACGAAGATTTCACCTAGACAGGTCCGTGTGCAGCTCCGGTGAACCAAATACTCGGCGCCGAGTGAAGCATCGGCACGAAGCGTAGAGAGAAAGAGAGAGAGTCCGACTACCAACGTGGCTGACAAAACTGGAAGAAAGGTGAACATGCACAGAGGGAGGAACCATATCCGCCAGGAGATGACCCCACGTACTGGCGAGTCCTCAAGCTGAGCTGCAGGTGGCTTTAGGGGTTTGCTTGGAGGCACTTGGACTAAGAAGGAAGCTGCTCAGGCTCCTCAGAGATCTGATCCCTGTCCAACACATAGCGGTTCTGGATTTTCAGTACTTCAGTAATGATTTTGAGTTTTCGAGTGCTAGGTCTACAGAGTTTTGCACTCCTTTTTATCTCGGTTCCGGTTCCGCGAAACCCTTCTCCCGAAGAGGCGACAGGAGTGGAACAGCATCCTCGCCTCCTGCGACTTCTACGTGGCTCGCAGGCTGGAGATGCAAGCTGTCAGGAATTGCCAGCAAAAGCAGGTGGTGGAAAATGCAAGACCAAGCAGTACCAAGGTTGTAATTGGCACACTTGCCGCCCGATCGTCCTGGTTTTGGATGGGAGTTTTGCATGTTGTGCGATTGTTCACGTCGGGCCTGCCATTTGTGCCCATTCGCTTTTTGAAGTTTCTGGCCACCATACCACGTCGCTGCCGCCAGCATCACACGATCACTTCAACTCCTTTTCTTCCTCTGCCGTCCCTGCCTTCCACTCGCACTACCAGTGCCGCCACCATGCTGCTGCTGGTGCTCCTGCTGCATGCCGTGTCTCCTCGTTCTGCTACTACTTCTTCTACTGCTAGTACTACGACGACGACGACTACTACTACACTACTGCTGCTGCTGCTGCTGCTGCTACTACTACTACTACTACTACTACTACCCGACGGTGCCACAATTGACGCCATGCTTCTCCTCACTTCAGGGCCTCAAACGTGTGGTTTTAGTAGGAT
>CAJNJA010014228.1:0-12298 GCA_905231915.1 Symbiodinium necroappetens | reverse complement strand
TCCCAGAGATCAAGCTCCTTGAGGTAGCGTCGCAAAGAAGCTTCGGGTTTTGCGCCGTCCCACGAAGGAGGGGGATCTCGATCACGAGTCCCCTGGTCTGACCCGCTTGGGCCTGTACCAGCCATGGTTCACTACGTCGCCGCGGCTGAAAAGGTCCTGAATCGTCACGCGCACGGGAGGGCAAAAAGGAGCACTTAGAGGTACTCCCCAAGGAACTCGCCCCGGCCGGCGCGTAGGCTCCGCAGCCAACTGATATTACTCAGAAGAAAGCTGCGCNNTCAAGACTGCCAGAACTGCTTTCTCACATTCATCGGTAGCAAACAAAGCCCAGCCTTCCACCTCCCAGCTGACTGTGTGTGACAGCTTTTCAACATGTCCTGACAGCTGGGCATTGATACTCGCCAGACTAGACGATACGAGAAAGACAATAAAGTGCACCCACTATCTGGTTCACATGGGGGTGAGAGCGCAACGGCATCTTTGATAACAGGTTGCGGCATGCTGTGAGATCCCAAAGCAGCGGGCTTATTAAGTGTCGGGGCAGCAAAGGGACCCATGGGGCGACTCCAGACTGTCGGCAGGACTGTGTGACGCTCTGGCACCACGGGTTAACTCTGGGCTCTACGCAGTGGGTCCGTCAAGTGGAAACGATAAACCAATCTCCCGCACACGCACACACACACAAATATGCATGTATGTATGTACATAATTTGTCTAGTGTGATATCGAATTACATTTTAAGTACATTATCATTACATTACACTACAACACATTATGTTATATTATCTTACCTGATCTTATGCTGGTTTATAACACTACAGTATGTGATTCCGTATGATATACTATTGTAGAATAACATGTTGTACTGTATTAAACTGTATTATACTGCATTGAATATAAATGCTGGTATATTTTATGTATATGTTCGGCAGGTTACTGGATATCTAGGACCAAACTCGACTCGCCTTTGCCAGCAGACTGAATGCCGCACAAACAAACACAGCGGGTGAAAGGGGGCTTGATTCTTCGTCCGCAGTGCAGTAGCGGGAAGGGACTAGATCTGCAGCGAGCGGCGCACTTCTGCCAAAGTAGCCTTTGCCAAATCCGCGGCCTCCAGATGCGAAGTCGGCAACGGCCACTATTGCACTGCGGCGCGTGCATGCATGCGGCACAAGCCAATTTTCTACTTGCTTCGTCGACTCAGTGAAGCCTGCGGGTCGGGATAGCGGTAAAGGCTGCGGCACATGCGCAGCAGCACCTTAGATGTGCTTGTGAGCAAAACTTCCGCTTCAGCATGCGGCTTCGTCCTTCGACTGCAGTGCTACGCCCCGTGGATTTTGGGTTTCGAATCATCGCTGCGTGCAGGCAACGTCTGCAGTAACCCATCTACAGTGTATCTACAGCTTGGCCACTTCCGTAGATGCCTCCAGGCCCAGGTCACAGCAACCTCGGAGGTGGGAAACTGACGCCCTTCCAGAGACAGACTTACACTCTAACTAAGCGAATGACTCAGAGCTCAGCATCACAAAGAAATGCAAAACGATTACTGCAAGGCGTGCGAGCTGCGCTTATTCAAGAACGCAGATGCAAGAATGGTCGCCAAGCGAACCTGAATCTGCAGTCCGGTGGTGCTCACATACAGATCACGCGGTGAAATGCACCAACGCATCAACGACATGTTATATCCACAGCGGACCCACTACTCGGCTTGAGCTGCATCTGCAGGTTGCTCCGAGATAAGATGCTTCGCAAAAAAAACTTGCCTTTTCTCTCCCTCTCCGCCACTGCATCCTCGTGTTTGCTAAAGTTTCGGCATGCTCCTTGCTGCAGATCGGCATTCAACATCTTGTCGCCATCCTGCAAAAGAATGTGACAAAGAAGTGATGCTAGCTCCTCTGGATTCCCCTTGTAATGAGTCCTTGAAGAAGCAGCAGCCAAACCCGTTCGGGATTTTGAGATCTGCTCCTTCGCCTTGCAGCGACTGCAGCAGCACCTCTGCGACCTGCAACATGTATACTGTACTAAAGACACACATGAGGCTCTAACGATGCATCCATCATATGCGCGCTTTGCGTCGGATTCCCCTGCTGCTGCAGGCAAGACTTCTGCGAGCAGGGTAGATGTGCAAAATGTTGGTTTAGGGAGCGATACGATGTCAAGCCGAGAGAAACTGAAGCTACCATGGTGACCCGGAGAAGACACCAGCCGCATCTGCACTCGAAGTTAAGGCAGGTGCTACTTCCAAGTGGGCAACTTTTGCCCAGTCGAAGTAGTAAGTACCACATTTATTCCTGAGCCATGTCAAGCTTCAAACGCAAAGCACTTCTTGCCCGGTCTTGCCCCTCCCGATCTGTCACTCAGCGGCCCGCCGCAGCTTCTCCTGTATCTTCTGCAGCTCATACTTCTCGGGGTGCATCCACCGACACCTGCCCTTGCAAGGCTGCCCCGTCCTGACCTGAGCAGGCACCAAGGCACGGCATAAAGGGAAGCTTCAGTCTTTCATTGCGAATTTGCTAATTCTGCCAGGTTTGCAGCCTTGCCACACTGTTTTGACAAATATTCACAATGCCCAGCCAGCTGTTCAAGCCAATGCCATGGAATATTGTTGCTTTTCCTGAGAAGGCATCAGGAAACTGCAGCATGCTTTAGGTCCCGCCCTTTTCGACTCTTGCGCAGGGCAGGCAAGGCTTCACAACAACTGATCCCACCCGAAGGACACCACAATGCGGAGCAAAGATAAACGTTGGAGCGCTGAATGAGGGATCAGTCCAACATCCCACGAAATTCTACGGCTACGAGTCGTTTTGATGTCTGTGTCGTGTAGTGGCTGTTCTGCCTCAGATCCAAGACACCACCACTGATGCCCAAGAGTTGCCATGAATCATGCGTCTTGCTGACATCCGGGTGCTCCAGCGGACCTTGAAAAGAAGCATCTTGGCCTGAACAAGCCTAAATTAATCCTCCCCCGTGCCACAACTTGTTCGAAGTACTGTCGACATGCTCATATGCCTCTGCAAAAAGCACATGGATACGTACGCGGTTTCATGCCGAGGTGCACTCTCCTTTTCCCTTGTGAGCTTCGCATCTTTTGTTGAAAAGGTGATGCGGACAGATGGGCATCAGCTTTTCCAGATCTTTCAACACCAATTCAGCCACCTTCTCCGCCACTTGCCTGACCACTTTGGCCGAATCCGATTCTGTAAGCCGAATCTCGTGCTTGAAGAGGGAGGCCTCCAACAGTTCTGCATGTGCTGCTCGACAACATTCTACAACCAACTCGCTGACTCATTCACTGAACTCAACTGCAGGTCACATATCGGGTGCTGCATGGTGTCATTCCCAAACCCACAAGAGCTGGGCCCCTCGGAACATAAGTTCATGCGCAAGGAGGTCGAAAATTGAATTCTGCTTGGATGCGACATCTTTGATAACTCCCTGGAGCTCTTGAGCATACTTCTTGAACTCGCTAGCCGTCATGGAAGGATTCCTGGAGTCGCCAGTGCTTGGCTAGGCACTCAGCAAGAAGGCAAAGGAAGAAGCTTTCCGCTTTAGGCATCACCCCTTCCTTGCCATCTACATGCAAGTCTTAGAACAAGCCTTCGGGTCTTCATGCCTGATTCGGATCCCCCTCTGCGCTGAAACTGGGCAGAATAAACCGGACCGTGGCGTGGACTCGATGATTACAAGATTGCTCTCACGCAGCATCAAATTCACTTCGAAAGCTACTCACACACAAACCCAAACAAACCTTAGGGCTTAAACCCAGGCAGTAGCCGGTTCAACCCAAGATCCTGAGCATGCTTTCTGCATCTCTCCGCGTACGAACCCATAAGTCTTCTGCAGCTTCTGGCATTTTGGCGATCCTCGGGTCTGCGGACCAAGGGCAGGTCTCCTCCCCCTGCCTGCCCAGCTGCTAGGACTGCTAGGACATGTGAACTGATTGCTGATTGCTCCCAGAGATGTCCAAGTCCCAGCATGTCCCAGCCCCAAAAATTGATCTGAAAGCAACTGCAGCATTTTGCAGAATTGCATTCCGGACTCCCACAAGAATGCAGCACTGAGCTCCGCGCACTTCTTTGTCCAAGTTTTTTGCCGAAACCAACGATGCGCACGACTGCAAACTTCTCATGAATCCATCCTAGCATGAACTGTCTTCACAGGCATGGGTCAGCCGTGCTAACTAAATCACGATAGATACATGCTCTAGTGAATTTACAGATCATAGCCGTTCTGGAATGACACACTTGTGTTCGAGATTGCCCAGCTGGCTTGGCATCAGTGTGCACTTGACGATGTCAGTAGGTGTCGAGACATGCAGTCTATTTCATTTCGGTGCTCCTCGTGGCTTGTAACTCACGCCTGAACGTGGTTGTAGTGCGCCGGTTTCAACCGCCCCTGCTACGAGTAGTACATGTCATCACCGGGCTAAGAAGAGAGCCTTCCCATGTCCATCAGCGGGACCTCTCGTCCACAATCAAAACCTGCACCCCTCAAACCGCACGTGCCCCTCTTTGTCCCAGGCTGTTCCTTGAAGTTCTGCGTCCGCGACATCTGTTGAGGGCGGCTCTCCTTAACAACTCTGCCATAACAAGCGGCAGCATCAGCAAAAATCCAGTTCGGCTGCTTGCGTAACTGAAGTGTTGGACGCCTGATGGCCGCGAGTAAGACTCCTGACTCCTGGAGCTGTGCTCAATATTCAACTGCGAATTATTAAGCGACCAGTCTCTTGCACTCCGAACGGAGGCTAACAACTTGCCCGCGCGGCGAAACGCTTGCGGTGGATGCTTCAATGCAGGCCAACACAAATAACACAAATCAGAGAACCTACGCTACACGTCGGATCATTGCTTTGATGCTTCAAACGCCAAGGATCCTGGACTCGAATGGCGTAAGGCCTTCTGCCTGCCTGTCTTTACATGCAAGGCTACTTCTTCCTGCAGAATTTCCTTGCTGTCGGTGATTTTGGGGGCTTTCTGCGTCAAATACCCAAGGCCCCAAAGAAACTCCTGGCAGGTTACAACACCATCTTCGAATTGATGAACACTAAGCACTTCGAACCGATGGAAAGTAGGGTGTCATCCAGAAAAGTATCGGAAGAACTGTCAGCCATGAGCTACTAATTTCTAATTTCGACCATAGATCATGCTGCTTCCAAGCAGTGAGCCACAAGGAAGGTGCGGAGCAAGCAAGCATATCATCCTTTTTGCCTGAGCTGGGTGGACACAACTCTCTGGACGGACTGACGGCCTTCGCCAAATGCCGTGACCCAGAATACTTGGAACGGAGGTGTTGCGCAACTAGAGACCTGGACATCTCAGCCCACGGACCCGCTCAGCTCCCATGCCGGGCGGCAAAGCTTCTGCAGGTGATGCAGCAAAGATAGCCGACGCTCCTGCACAAAACCCAGAAGTTCTCGAAGCTTTCCACCGGGTTGGCAGTATTTGGAAGGACAAGCATCAAGCGCGAAGACACGACAGCACTCATGCCCACACTTCCGTGCCACAGAAGGCAAGAAAAAAAACGTTACAAGGGCGGAAGCCATGGACAGATCTGTAACCGACTCACAAACTCATTAACTCACTAACTGACTAACTGATTAACTGATTAGCCGACCAACTAACTAACGGCATCACCAACCAAGTAGCTTACAAATTCTTTAGAGAACAAACTCACAAACTCACGCACTCACGGACTAAATCACCCAGTACGTCACTAACCAACCAACCGACTAAATTTAAACAAAAGATTGAATACGCGGTTAAATAGGTAACTGCCAAACTAACACACGAACAAACTAACAGGCGATAACTATCACATCTAATCTAGGTCAATCTACTCTAGTTCAATCGAGCCTACTCTGATCTACCTATCTGAATTATCTATTTATCTACTTATCTTCTTCCACAGGGCGTAGGGGACGGGTCAGGTCAATTTATCTCTCTCTCGCTCTCTCTCTCTGCCTGCCTGCCTGCCTGCAAGCCTGCTTGCCCGCCCGCCTGCCCATCTGTCTATCTTTATCTGTCTCTCTGTCTCTCTGTCTCTCTGTCTCTCTGACTCTCTTTCTCTCTCTCTCTCTCTCTCTCTCTCTCTCTCTATATATATATACACACACATATAAAGGACATATACCTCAATTTCATAGCAATAACTTGCCTGCGGCGCATCCCTGCTGACTGAACTCATACACTGGGCATCCGATTTGCGCGAAACAGCCAACAACCTGATGGATCAAGGTCGAAACATCGTGAACAGACTGCAAGGCAATAGGAATCATCAAGCTGCGGCCTCCAGGTCTTCCAAGATCGCGACTTTGCTATCCGTAAGCCGTGAGGCACGCGCGAATCCCGGCAAAGCCTGCGGATGCTTGGCACATGCTGAACAAGCAATGGAACAATAGTGCTACCATAGCCCTGCTATCAGAACCCGCCAACGGAAGCCGTCGTTTGCTCGCTTCATCCTCCTCCGCATCCTATTCTTGATAATCCTCATCCTCGTCGTTGTCCTCCTCCTTCTCATCCTTATCCCGTCCCGGTTCTTGTCCTCGTGTTAACAATGGCTCCTGCTCCTTTACCACCGCCTCCTTGATCATGACAACAGCAGCCCACCAACTGACTGCGTACGACCCTCGGCAACCCGCCCAGCAAATCCAGTGACCAACAACAAAAAAACCATGTGATCCGAGATGAGTGAAAGTGCTCGGAGACTATGCATTGGTAGCATCCTTGGATTGCAAACTTCTGAAGATCAACTGTCAACATGCATGGTCTACATGATCGGAAAACTCCGAAAAGCTCTGAGGAAGCATGCTTGTTTACATCCCAAACCGACACAAGCATTTGCTGCAAGAAAACAGAAACCCATAGGCGTTATAGGCCAGGCACAAAACTTCACACAAAGTGTTGCGGAGGCAGGCAGCATGCCGTAATGCTTCCGCTTACTTAGGAGATGTGTAAGCAAAGCCGCATTCCCACATGATAAACGCCCTACAGTACAGCTTCAAACAATGCCAGCGTGCCAAATCAAAGGAAATCCAGAGCAGCGGATGAAGCAGAAGCCCGCGAAACACAGCAGGCACACGTCTGCCCAAGCGCGGGCTGAAGGACAGAAACAGGCAGAGAGCGGCGAGCATCAGGGCAGGGGGAGCACGATAGAGGCTGCCGTTCGTGCTGTTTTTTTTGTGTGGAAAAGGACTGGGGCAGGGTAGCCACCCGCCCCGCGCAGTGGCAGTTGTTGTCGTTCGGTAGTGTCGTACAGTAGAAGCAGGGAGCAGGAGCAGGAGGAGCAAGAGCAGCAGCAGCAGCAGTGGGTAGCCGGGATGAATTGATTAAAAGGCTCTTCTGTCCGAGCTCTTGGTGTTGGCTGCTTTCGCATGTTCTGACATGTTGCCGGGATCCAGGATGTGAAAGACCTTATAGGCTTTCACAATGGGTGAAAGTTTCATTAAGGGGCGGAATGTTATTGTTGACTTTGTTCCTGTTCTTGGCGTTTTGTTTTTAGCTGGTTGTTCTCGCTTCCGTGCCTTTGCCAACTCCCCGTACCCTATTGTTTACAGCCAATGCTGTGAATCTGGTCTTTGCGTCCTATCAATTACACAAGATGCTCGCTGCGCAACTCCCGCTTCTGTGCATGCATAGTTTTCGTCAATTACACAGGGTTCTACATGCTGGAGGCGTATCTTATTGCAAATGAAACGATACGGACACCCTTTCGGACAAGATTGCCGAGGGCACCAGTCAGAGCCCATTGCAGCATTGCGCCATGCACTTCTAAGCAGGCATATTTGAGGCAGAATGTGACACTGGCCGATGTGAAGAAGATGACTTCCAAAGACCTCTTCTTCAAAGTCAAGGAGGCCGACAACATGATCCTGACGGTCCGGAGCCTCTTGCGAGAGGATGGAGCAGCCCGGGCGCTCACGGATTCTCGCATCGTCCAGGCTTTGGGCACGATGGACATGGCAATGGCTTCCCATGTTCTGGGAATCAAACAGCAGGATGAAAAGAAGTACAAGACTGTGCAGGCCATCGGCCACGACTTCTTGCTGGTTGCAAAGCACCTCACTGGTGCAGCGAGTGCTTCCCAGCCCTCTGCTGGTGTGATGCTTGAGCTTGCTGAGGACGGCAGTATCAAGGAACCTGAGAAGATGTTGGCCTCCAAGAGCTTCGGTGTGGGCACACACATTCGTCGCAAGGTCGACAAGATCGAGGGTGTCCTCTCAGAAGTGAAAGGCAACTTGGTCTTCGTGAAGCTGGCATCGGGAAAGACGGCCAAGGTGGACCCGAATGTCCTCTTGGCCGGAGATTGGGCCAGCTTTGTTCCCCGAGTGCAGCCCACAATGCTGGAAAGCCTGGACCAGTCCCAGGACCACGTGGATTTCCATGCCAGTAGTCTTGCATCGAAGATTCAGCTCGAGCTGTGCAAGCTTCACGAGTCCATGGAGTGTGGGTCGGAACAGCTGAAGTTGCAGCTGAAGCCTTCAAGGATGTTGCTTGCCAACTCCGACATCAAGAAGCTGGTCATGGTGCCCATGACCAACAAGGTCGTGCAGAAAGCTCAGGGCCAAAGCAGCATGGTTGAAGTGCAGACGGACTGGCAGACAAACGACCGAAAGTTTTGGCTCTCCGGTGCCAACATTCTTCCGAAAGACAACGACGACGAGCATTGCAAGCATGTCTTTGTTCCGTTTTGGTTGGTGCAGCACACCCACGAGGAAGCCGAGTGCAATGTGAAGCTTCATTGGGTTCCTGGAGCAGACAAGGGCATCAAGATTCCTGTTTTTAAGAACACCAAAAAGATCCCGGAAGGCAGCCCCATTGTGGCCTTCAAATCGAAAACGGTGCAGATTGCTCCCTTGGACGAAGTCGAGGAGGTGCAGAACACGAAAGCACCGAAAAGAGCACCCACGACCTCAGGCGGTTCGAGCAAGAAGGCTCAGAAGAAGTGATGGTTGGGCATTGGTGTTTGACTGCATGCTTGCTTTGATTATTTGCATGAAGTCTTTTTCTGAAGGAGGCCAGATATATTTAAAGATCTTTACACATATATGCATGTCTTGCAGGCAAGCATGACTGGCGCTTTTTTACATATAGCGAGACCGGAATGTTCTGTGCAGCTGCATCGTGCAAGGATCCCTCAGGTGTGTGAGCTTGTGCTTTGCCAATCGAAATGCAGTGCAGACTCATGCCTGTGCATGTTGCATCGCCGATGTTTGTGCACTTTTAGGGCTGTTCTCAGCTTGGCAAGGCATGTGTGTGCATGCTCGCCGGCAGAAGACAGCTCTACTACAGCTTGAGATCTCTTGTTGTAGACTCCTTCCACTGAGCCCCATGGCATGTTTCGAGATCGTCACCAGGCAGGTTGTGCTCCTTGGGGATCGCTCCTTCACGCCGACCCAGAAGATTGTGCAAGATCGCACCTTTTGTGCGATCTCGAAGTGGACGGCACCCTTGGTCAAGATGATAACCGGCAAGCGGCTGGATCTCCGGTCGGGGAAATCCGAGAACTCGGGCAGCCTGAACATCAAGTGTTTCGAACAATTGATGGAGACCCGCCAGACTGCATGCGACAAGCTTCTCGAAGAAGCTTTGAAGGACGACGATGAAGATGCAAAAGAGCCACAGAAGAAGAAGGCGAAAAAAACAAGGTGAAGGCCTTGGCAAACCACCTCCACTTGTTGCCCGCCATAATAGACGTGCAAATCCACGGTTTCCAGATCTCTTTGCTGAGCGAGGGCTTGAGCAGTGGCCACATTTGGATTGAGATGCTGGCCGAGAATTTCTCATGGTTGAAAGACCAAACTGATCAGCAAGAGCCGGCCCAGCGACTTCGCCGCAAGCAGGAGAAGAAGTCCAAGGATGCCAGTTCGGACTCGGACGTGCCCGAGCCGAAGCCAAAGTCGGGTACACCGAAGAAGCATGCACAGGGCATCGGGAAGGGCAAGGCAAAGGCCGAGGTGAAATCCAAGGGCATCATGGCCAGGAAATGAATCTGCATGCAATGCAGTGTACATGCATACAGCATCAGCCGGTGTCCATCATCATTGCATGCTATCTATAGATGCATATTAATGGGTTTAGGGCCTGTTTAGGGTTTACATAGGTTTAGGGTTGAAGGTCTCGGGTTCAGGGTTTCGGGTTTAGGGTTTAAGGTCTAGGGTTGAGGGATTAGGGTTTACCCCTCAATATACCTCAATATATATATATATAGGTATGTATATATATATAGAGTGAGAGAGAGAGAGAGAGAGAGAGAGGGTGTAGCTGATACATTCCAAAACGTCTTTTTAGAGGTTTTTGCCACAAGCTCGCCGAACATTGCTGCAAACTCTGCCTTTGGTGCAGGGGATGGGACTTGTGCGCCCATGCTTGCTTTTTGGTTGTGCACTCATCAAGGCTGGCTTCCCGGATGGTGCAGCTGTGTTCTGCAGCTGGTTTAGCTTTGGCACTAGCTTTGTGATGGGCTCCAACCGTGGGCTCCCATGACTTTAGCCTTTGGGTACCTCTCGGGGCAGCTGCCCAGCCATGCAGAGGCGAGCAGTCTTGAAAAACCGCAAACATGCACACACGTGCAGCACCCCCCCAAAAAAAATCATGCATGCTGCAGGCGGACATCTTCGAGGAGTTGCACCTGAAGCTCCCCTGCAGCAAGCAGTCGAAGGGGAGATGGAAGAACCAAGAAGGCCTGCCTGTTGTAGTATTCGATACAGCAGGCGCTGTGGATGAAATTATTTGAAGGGTGGTGGGTGGAGGGGGGTCGGGGAGGCGCTTGGGGTGGTGTGGGGTGGGGTGGATGTTGTCTCGGGCCTATTTAAGAATTCAAACAATTCAAACCCCTGGTTCTCTGATTTGAACTGTTTGAATTATTTGTCCATCTGAGAATTCAAACAATTTCAATAAGAACCATGCAGACTTCCTTTCTTGATTTCTTCTTTCCTTTCATCCGTCTTCCTTTCTTCCAGGCTTCCTTTCTTTCTGTCTTTCGTTTTTTTCGTGCCGTCCTTTCCCTGCCTTTCTCTTTCGTCCCTACAACCCAGCCAAAACCAGACAAATTCAAGACAAAACAGAACACATGACAAAACATACGGTGTCCTACAGTATATGGTATATAGCACACAGCACATAGTACATATATCGTACACAGTATATAGTACATAGCATACAGTATGTAGGATTTACTGCAGTATCTAGTACATAGCATATTTTTCTAAGATAGTATATCGTATACCGTCTATAGAAAAGTGTATAGTGTATACAGCATACGGTGTAGGATATACGGCTTAAGACCTACTATATACTGTAAACATGTTGCTGTATATGTAATATGTGTACTATACATGTGTGCAGCGTATTAAACTCTATGTGGATATGTATGTGCGTATATGTGTGTTTCCACATATAACAAATATATATATATATACATATATATATATACATATATATATATATACACATATACATATATATGTATACACATACATACCTACCTACCTACCTACCTACCTACATACATACATACACTTTTGGCACTCGCGCTCGACGAGGTCAAGCGAGGCATATAGCAACGACTAAAGGATTCCAGGGCTCTCTCAAGCCCCTGCGAACATCTAGGTCTAGGTGACATCCTCCGGCTGGCGATTCCTTCGGAATCCACGACTTCAGACAGGGTCCTCAAAGACCACGGCGAAAAGAAACACAGCTCACAGTCCGTCTGATATTCTGGTACACTCGCATGAAAAGCCATCAGCTGATGGCTCTGCCAGTCGCAAGCAAATTTTGTCAGCACTCCAACTCCCCAACAACTATGTTGCAAACGTCCTCAAGGTCTGCGTGGCTGTTGCACTGTGGCTCTGCATATATACATACATACGTACGTACGTACGTACATACATACCTATGTATGTATGTACATATGTATGTATACAGACAAAAATCTATACATAACCTGTGAAAGATATGTGATATATGTCTGTAGACTTATATGACACAGATAGAGACAGAGAGAGAGAGAGAGAGAGAGAGAGAGAGTTGAGCGCGAGAGATGTGTGTGTGTGTGGGGCATGCCTACAGCCGAAACGGCTGCGCACGGACGACCTGTTGTCCTTTCTGCGTCTCCCGGTACCCTTCTCTCCCCCCCCCCCGACCCGCGGGCCCCCACCGACCAATAACAAGAAAAGACGTGTCAAATGAATACCTCTCCTTCGACGACTAATGTGTGGTTTTGATTAATAAACTCCCCCGCCTCCTCCCCCCCCCCCCAGCCAGGATTGGGAATAAGCGCGGACCGGGACCGCAGCCAAACG
>CAJNJA010014227.1:413-12299 GCA_905231915.1 Symbiodinium necroappetens | reverse complement strand
GCTTAGGGCTTGGAGGAGGCTTCGTAACCTTAAAGGCTTCCTTCAGAAGGGCTCCAAAAAGGGGGGGGGGGGTGCTAGAAGGGGTCTAGAGGGATTTGGGGTTTAGGGTCTGCTTGGGGGATCATGGGCCTTAGTACGTAAGGCTATAAGTACGTTAATTCGATACATAAGTATTTTTGAACTACAGCAACCCCACTTATAACCCTAGTTACTAAGTCCCACCATCCTTCAAGTAGGCGGCTACGTATCGTAAACCCTAACCCCAGGCCTGAGGATCGTAGGTCACGGGCTATGCATTCCGGATTTCAGGTATGCTGTAAGCTGAACAAAACCTTAAATTTAAACCATACTGAGGGCTTCGGGCTGTGGATCGGGACTTACGCTACAGAATAAGCCCTAGACCCTAAACCCCAAGCAGATTCTTCTCTGAATGCCAGACCCGAGAGCAGACATGTCCTTGAGCCGTAAAGTACCCACACACACACCTAAAGCTGTAAAGTCCACACCCTTATAGACCCAAAAAGCCCGCAAAACACCTCAACTCCGTATCGCACCAAAGCATGCGGCCTCGCTGTTGGCATCGTTGCCTTCTTCGCCCTCGCGCGGGGTGACAACTTCGCGGGTGAGCTCGAAAACCTTCGGCTTCGGTGCGTTGGCGTTTGAAGTTCCGCTTCGGGTTGTATCAAGTCTTTTCTTTTTTCAAGCGAGTTCAAGAACTTCTTGAAAGGTGTCTAAGCGTCGAATACTAGAGCTGACCAGATTCATGACTGTTGCCTCCCGGTAAAAATGGCTGTTCGATGCTGTTCGACATGCTTGGCGGTTGGTCCTTCTACAGCAAACGTCGACCAAAGACGGTGCCTCAAAGCGAGCCCGGCTTTGGAACCCACCTGAACCATGCTCTCCAGACCCTGCGGCACAGTTTCGGCAAAAACCTTGAGGCCGGCGCAGCAAATAAACCCCCAAAACACCCACAAGAACTTTATAATAAAGGCGGGCCAACCCTGCCCAGAAACCCCATATTCATATGCCTGATCTGCCAGCCTACAGCCCGGTTTCCAGGTTCGTGGGTGAGTATCAGCGGGCTCAGGAGCATCCGAATCAGCAAATCGTACATGCAACCTTGTCTACATTGCTGCACGCAGGTACCCGTCCAAACACCTTCAAACCAACCCAAAAATCAAAACCCAAAGCCCTACAACTTCAAATCCACAGCTCTCAATCCTCAACCCTAGACTTAGACTTCTTCATATGGAAGCCCGAATAATTAGAGTGCGGTTATTCTGTTGTACAACTATAATATGAAACCCGAAGGAGTACTATATGCGATGATTCCGACCTCTATACGAAAACCCTAAATCAGATCCGAACAAGGCCGCAGACCGGGCCAAGCTGCCCGGGGCGAGGCTGGGGTCATCCGAAAGGCATAGATCAGCAGTGCGTAGATGACCTGATAGGCTTAGGGTTTAGGGCCTAGGATGGTCTAGGGTTGTAAGCATGAGCTAGAGTGCAAACAAACTTGAAACGAGTTTGGTTTACCTTTACTAGAAATTGAAACTGCCTAACCACTTGAGACTGAGCCTGCGAGCTTACCATGCTCTCTTTTCAGAACCATTCACCTGGAACCTTGAGCCAACATGACTTTAGGGTTTTAGGGTTTAGGGTTTAGTTAGGGTTCTCAACTACAGAGTGCCGCAAAACCCCAAGAACGAGCCCAAAACCAACTCGAACTGCCCAGGTGCCCATGTTCTAAGCTCCTGTATGGCGATGTACAGCCACTGCCTCAACTTCGGCGGGCTCGTTTGATACAAGGGTGCGCCCGAATCACATTGCGACGTCCAACCAAGCCATGTCATGTAAGTCAGAGAGTATTTCCCAAGCTAGAGGGTTGAGATCCCTATAAAGACATGCCACAGGAACGGAGCGTAGGGTTATCTGTCTCTCGGATAATTTCTCTCGAGTCCATCGACTTTCCGCAACGGGTGTCCCTAGAAAGCATCGAACATGTGGACAACGCGAGCACAGGAAGACCGGTCCTGGCAGACAACGTGCGCTACACGAATGGACCACTATTGCTATACTTCGCGCTGGCTCTGTTGCTGCGTCCCTGCTATGTACCACCACACCCGCTGTTGCCAGGGACCCGACAACACAACCACCGCTATCTCTAAGTCACGGACATACACGTGCCTGAAACACCTGTCAGGCTGCGCATCCCAGGGAACCACAGTGACCTTGAGGAAGAGCTCTACTGTCGGAGCGATGATGAAGCCAAGGAAGACCTGAAACAGTGTCTGGGTTCCTGTTACGGGATTTAACTTAAGTTGCTATAATTTGCTATATAAGGCAACCCATATCTTTAAGTTAAATCCCTTAGCAAGAACCCAGTGTTCTTCTGCATATACCTTACTTAAGGGGAAGGGATGAGAGCACTTTCAGCTGCTAGCGTTGACATAGGGGCCTAAATAATTACCAATACTACTTTGGGGGGGGGGGGGCCTTCTTCTAGTTAATAGTATAAGATGCCCCAGAACCCTCTTCTAATTATTAAGGCCCCCACACCATCCCGTTCGGTGAGGAGCTTGGTGTGGTCTAACGAAACTGATCTCTGATGCCCAGCTTACCGCAGGGCTTCTCTAGAGGTCTTTTGGGCAGAAGACCCGGACAAAGCCATGGCGTGGCACTGAATTTCAAGCCGCACTTCACAAACCCTAAACCCCAAAGTATGCCAAAACTTCACTTTTTTGCCACTGGACTCAAGTCCAAACTTCCCTAGACCCTGAACCCTGAACCCCTCAACCCTAAACCCCAAGCCCCCCCGAATTTAAGCTAGAGATAGAGCCGCGCAATAGGCGAGGGCCCGGCCCAGCGAAAAATGTAGTAGGCGCTAAGCTTCCGATACAGCTTCCCGCTCTCCTGGGGCATTCGGAAGCTCTCGAGGCATCACTTCGAGGTTTAAGTTTAGGGTTTAGGGTTTAGGGCTTAGGGCTTAGGGTTTAGGGCTTATTGTTTCCTTCTCGACTTGTGCGCGTCATCCTTGCGCAGGGGCCAAGCGAATCTTCTCTGTATCGTTCCTTCGGGGTTTGGGGGTTCAGGGGTTCAGGGTTGAGGGTGTAGGGTTTAGGGCTGAGGGCTTAGGGGGTTGAGAAGGGCTACCCTATTATGAGGATGCCTCTTCGAATGAATCATCTCTCTTCGAGGTTGCACCTAGCGCTGCAGACCCGAAGAAGTCCATCTTCAGGTCGGGGCCCCCCCGGGATGCACATTACACTGAAAGCTTGAAGCCCAAAAGCCGACGCCTCAAAGCCCAGAAGCCTGGGGACGGACGAATACCTCTGTTGCTCGTCCAAAAAGATGGACAACTCCCTGGCTCCTTCAGTCCCCTCCCACATTGATTGCTATGATTCTAGGGAACCGTGACAAAGGATTCCCCCGAAAAAGGTGCCCGAAATCTTCAAAGCCGGGCAGGGCCAAATGGAATCGGGTTTGGAGGTATGTTATAGATTGTAGCTATAACTCATAATCTTAGAGGCCATGGGGTACTACCGTGACTAGCTATTCCGAACCCGTACAAAAGCCCAAGACCTGCAAGCCCTGCATGTATGAACCCCAGAAACCCCTGCCATACAAAAATATCCCAAATGCCCATAAGGCTCCACGGTAGCCGGTGCTTCGGAAATGGCGGACGCCAACTTCTGCAAGTTAAAGTTCATGGCGACCTTAGGGTTCCCCCGGGTCTTTGCAAGGGTTCAGGGGTTTGGGGTTTAGGGTTTAGGGGTTTAGGGTTTTAGGGGTTTAGGGTTTTAGGGCTTAGGGTTTAGGGTTTAGGGCTTTAGGGGTTTAGGGTTTAAGGGTTTCGGGTTGCGGATTGCTCCTGCAACAGAGGGTTCAGGGTTTTTCTGCTTCACGTTGTCTGGGGTCTCTGCCTGCTTCGGGGGCTTAGGGCTTAGGGTTTGGTATTGTTTAATGTTTAGGGCCCTAAACCCTAAACCCCTGGGGTTTTGTTGCACTTGTTTGGAGGGTCTAAAGTTCAGGGGTTAAGCGCTTTCTCTCGGGTTTAGGATGCTTGAGGGTTTAGGGTTTGGTCTGTTGTCTGCGGCTCATAGGGCTTGGGGATTACCTATCGTCTCCATTGTAGTTCCTTTCTAGGTTAACCAAATGTATGTTATAGGATACTAACCATAAAACTGGTTAACCCCAACAGGAACTACAATGGAGACTATAGGTAGGGTTTCCTTTGTGGTAGGGTTGCGTCTTCTCGTTCAGGGCCAGCGCCTTGGGATTCTTGGCTTTGGGAGTGTCTTATGGGGGTTTGGGTTTTAAAGTTTCTGCTTCCCCCTAAACCCTATCCCTTTTCCACAGGATCCCCTAAACCTAAACCCTAAACCTCTAAAGTTGGTGTTTAGAGCGTCGGGTCCGTGGCTAAGTTCTTTAAGGCTCAAGGAGGGCGTGGGCTCGAGGCATTCCGCCTCGAACGCTCCTCTGAAAGAACTCTTGTTAAGCAAGGCCGGACAAGACTTCTAGAAAACCACCCAAGAAAACAAGCTGAAGCAAAAAGCTTGCAATAAAACTAAACACCTGCAGAAACTCTAAGTTTCAGAAGCACCCCCCCATGTTTCTGACAGAGGTTTCTGAGCACCGACGCGAGCCTGGGGCGCCGGCGATGACCACCAAGAAGCCTGTGCTGCCAAACTCGGGGAATAGGAATGGAAAAATTAGATTTTAACAGCCGCTGTAAAAGTGTAGATAGAACCCCTTTTGCTCAGTGTAGTGTAGATAGCTTCGCTCATATGCATAAACAGTACGAGGCAGATACCCGTCTACCCGGGTGTTCCCACATTTATGTATGTATGCATGCATGAATGGGTACTCGCCAATGCGCAAATCTACACACCTCGTGCACGCATACACACACACAGAGACGGGGTTTAGGCGTTGAGGGTCTACACTTTACCCGTCGGGCTACAGACATAGACCTTATACTATAGTTGTTTAGGACTGAAGGTTCTGATTCCACAACAATCCGGCCTCCCTAAACCTTGAACCCTTCAAGCCTCTGAAGCCCTTTTTGGGGGGGAGGGAGGGACTCTTCGCTTGAACCCTCGAAGCCCTAAACCCAGAAAGCCCAACAACAGGCCGAGGGTGATCCAGCCGGGCTCGAAGCTTAGGGCATCAGGGCATGATGAGATACGCATAAGTGCCGCATAAGTGTATGTTGAACTTCTTGCGTTGAGCTTATGAGTGGGCGCAGATCCTTAAACCCTTCACCCGCTAAGCCCTGAACCCCCAAGACCCCCTAAACTCAAAACCCTACAGCCCCTGTCAATTAAACATTCCAGAAGTCAAGGATTCAACGGAGCTCTCTGGGTCAGCCAAGAAGCACAGCGAGTGAAGGATGTAGCGGCTGAGCTGATATCCAGAGCAGGTGGCTTGCGTCGTGCATGCCACCTTGGGCTGTCACCCCGTGGTGTTGAGCTCAGGGTTTCGGGTGTCGGAAGTTTGCGGTTTAGGGCGTCAGGTTTTAGATTGGGGGTTCCCGGCTTAGGGTTTCGAGATGGGAATAAGGTTAAAGTTAAAGCAAAGCGCGATAAAACCCTGGCTCATGCAATCGTTCAGCTCAACCCGGGAAGCCCTGCAGACATGCCATCCCCAAAAGCCCCACTACATCTGCTACCTGCAAACCCAGTGCATGGCTTCTTTGGCCTTCAGGGTTTTTTTGGGGTTTCGGGTTTCGGGATATGCCTAAATTCCAGAACTAGGATCTCCACTTTGGATCCCCAGAGGCAGATGAGAGCTTGTACATGGGTAGGTCTCTAAATTAGAGTCCCTTTTAGGGTCCTTTTTATAAGGGTGCCGTACTATATTGGGGACCCTAAAAAGGGGACCCCAATTTAGAGAACTGTCCACATGCCTTAACTAAAGGGGTATTGGCTGGGCTTTTCTGGCCGCAAGTCGCAGCTGCTGCATCCCAGAAGTAGGGCTTAGGGCTTTTTTTTAAGCCCCTTTTTACGTCAGCCCTCGCTCCATAGGCTACAGCAAGGCCGTCTCTCGGCCAGGGGTTTAGGGTTTAGGGTTTCGGGAACAAGCATCTAGAACAAGTCTTTCGCAAATCTGGCGACACAAACGCTCAGAAGGTTTGGAATCCCATAAACTTGGGATGTGGTGAAGTGTGTAGGGTCGTTGTGTTTTTTAAGGTTGGGGACGGATTTTGTCGCGAAACCCTGGCTTAAACCCTAGGCTGTGGTGTGTTTTTGTTACTTTTTTTACTTTTTGGAACCCTTGGCTGGGCGAATCCGGCATACGAACAGGTATGTAGAGCCTGATCCAGGGCTTGGAACACCGTTTAGGGTTTGGGGTTCAGGGTTTAGGGGTTTAGGGGTTTAGGGTTTAGGAGCTTAGGGTTTAGGGTTTGGGTTCGTGGTTGGGTTTTAATGGGTTTAGTCAGGCGTGGGGACATGATATACTCTACGCACATGGCACCTGTGACAGAACTGTGCTGGAGACATAGCCCAAAGTACGCATCAGCTCAAATTCTGGATCCGAGGGTTTAGACTTAAGAGCTGCAAATCGAAGCCTTCAACCCCGCCCAAGAAGGAACCCCGTGCATGCTGCTCCCCAACTATCGTTTCAACTCGAACCCCGACTTCTCGAGGCCACTGCTACTGGCGCTTTACGCTCTCACAACTCGGACAAGCCAGGCGAGGTTCATGGTGCGAGGTCGGCGTGATACGGGAAAGACAGACCATAGGCAGAAAGCAAGCCCAGAACCCCATCTAAGAACTACTGGCGCTTTAGGGTTTAGGGTTAAGGGGTTTACTGTAGGGGTTTTTCACGCAGAAGGAATATTCTCTATCATCGGCCAAGGCCTCTGACACGACAAGATGAGCTCAGAGCTATGAGACCCTTCCAGTTGCTGAATCTTGGTACGCTTGTAGACACCCCCAAATGAAACTTCGGATCACCTGCGCAGCGAATACGACTTTGTGCTTATGATTCTGGTTGGCGACCTGCTTATGTCATATGTCCGGTCAAGATACACCCGAAACCCGAAGCAAGGGGTGCCGGCCTGGAAGACGCCTAAGTAGAAGGAGATGATGGAGACAGCCTCGTGGAAGTAATTGTTTTTGTTTCCATACTTGAGCATCTCGCTGCAGCATCATGCTTACTTTACTGCACTTGTGATGTCAGCTGGAGAAGCGTCAATTGCCGTTCCCTGCAACAGGACCCTTGCCTGCTAAGCCCTTCCCTCAACACAGGTTACATTAGGATGCTCTGTATTTTGCTGTCTCAGCGGTTGAGTGAATCAAGGGTCTACTCCAGGTGTTGTTCCATTCATGTTGCTACCGCCGAAGATGCTGCTGGACTCGCCATGCCTTACCACACCGCGGGCTCCCAACACCTTGAACATGCAACCTCATTTACCGTTCGTGTCGGAGGATGTGGTGACCATGGCTTCCTTCTCTTCGTCTCGTTTTGCCCATCCCCTCATTCCCAGCTGCTGCCTGCAACAAATCGTGATTGTCACAGTTGCAGTACTGGTTAGAATTATGGACAGCTTGAATAGTGCCGGCGTGATAGCACTACAGCAGCAGCAGCAGCAGCACCGCAACAGCAGCAGCAGCAGCAGCAGCAGCAGCAGCAGCGCATGCCGAGCACATCAAGTGGTAGCATCAAGCAGCAGCAGGAGCAGTAGCAGCAGCAGGAGCACTCGAAGGCCAGTTTGGGGCGTAACCGTGCGCTATATGACTCAACACGGACATAACGGCAAGAACAGGTTTGATTGCATATTGAACGGCACTCCTAGACAACTGAACTGGTGCTGAGTGGCCACGGCGAAGCGGATTTCCGACACGTCCAGGCTGCTCCTCAGCACCTCTTGGAGAAGCTGAATAACCCTAAGGGTCCATGTACCCAAATACCATATACTTTGGCCCCAATGTATCTATATAGGGACTACTTTAAGGCCAATGTATATAGTATATGAGTACATGGACCCTTAGGGTAATTTCCAGAGCACACAAGTGCAACAAAAGGTCATTCTAGCTGCGGCCCTGAGCCCTCAACCCACTAACCCTCAACCCTAAACCCTAAGCCCTAAACCCAAAGCCCTAAACCCTAAACCACTAACCCTCAGCCCCAAGCCCGCGACCCAAAGCTCTCCAGAAATGGCTGCAAAACGAAAGCAGTAGAAGAACCGAGGCTCGACAGTGCCGCAGATACCAAGACCATGTTGGCTTTTACAAGGGGGGGCTTAGGGTATAGGCGGTATAGGGTTTAGGGTTTAGGGGTTAGGGAGAGGGGCTTAGGGTTTAGGTTTAGGGTTTAGGGGTAGAACAACGAAAAACCTGAACCCGAAGCGGTGCCGGGGAATTCCGGTCAACTCAGGTGTGAGGTGTGGTTGCAGGTGTAAGGGACTGTTTTAGAAAGGCAAGAACGGAACGGAACGGTATGCACATCATGTTGGGAATAGTGTTGAAAATACTCTCCCAAGAGCACCCCACACACACAGTGACTGTGTACTCGAAACCTTCGATCGCCCACCAGCTCGCCAAAAGTGCCTTCCAGCCCAAGGAGATCAAGAGGAAGGCCATGAGCTCTAAGATGTTTTGCACCTGCTCACTTTCGATCTACCTGTTAGGGTTTAGAGTTTAGGGCTTAGGGTTTCAGCACTCACACTCAGGGTTTAGGGTTTAGGGACTTCCAAAGGGACTCCCCAAACCCCAAACCCTCAACCCTACACCCCAAACCCCCGAGTCTCTAGTCTTTCGAAGGGGTCTCAGGATCCTGGATCAAGGCTTATTGCCTCGGGTTTCAGGTGCTAGGTTCGGGTCTGGCTCTCGTGGTAGGCAAGCGGTTCGGAATTTGGGGCTTAGGCCCTAAACCCTAAACCTAGTTTAGGGTTTCTTTGACACCTACACCCGTGTATACTTATACTTATAACCAGGAGCTCTAAGTGGAGTAGTTATTGGTACTTATTTCGGCTTCCACAGTCCCATTCTGGCCAGGCGTTCGGTTCAACCCCAAGCCCTGCTTGCGTCGAAGGAGCTGCAACTGATCTACACCCAAGAGCTCAAGAATGGGCCGCATGCACAACGCAAAAACCTCAAACGTGCCCCATGGCCTTGGAAAGCAGCTTCCAGGTGATGTCCTTTGTCGCCGGACTGCTGAAGAGAGTGCGAGCGAATGGCAGAATAAGCGGCAAGGGGGAAACCGATAGGACTGTCAGGACGGCAAGAGCAAGAGCAACCGTCGGAGGAAGAAGAGCGGCTTACTATTGAGAACTACAACCCATGAGAATCATGAGAAGCTCGAGATTTCAGGAGCTTATTCCGTGGTTCACAGCCATGTAGCAGCCCTGCTCTGTCACACTCAGCACGGTATGCAGATGCCCGAAGACGTAATCTCTGGCAGGCGGCTACGGCGGAGGACTCAACGCCGGTGGTCGCGATGATGCGATAATCCAACCAACGCAGCCTGGTTGGTTCTCCCTACGAGTAACTCCTTTGGCATTGGGCGGGCTCCCTCAATCCTGAACCCTGAGCCTCTACACCCTAAGTCCTGAACCCCAAAATACGCCGGTGGTTCGACGCCGCCGGTTTGCGGTTGTGCTGGTCGCGATGTCACAGAGTCAATCTTTGGTGTCAGCAGTAGCAGCAGCAGCAGCAGCACTGGTAGCAGCAGCTCGGCAGCAACAGCAGTGCCGCCGGTCCCAGAGAGCCCAACGCCCTTTAATTACGGCATATACCTTAAAAGTATAGGAACCGTAATAGTATGGAAAAAGATATATTTATTAATTACGGGGTATCGGGCTCTCTGGGGCCCAAGGAAGAAAGGCTCAATAAACGGCAGAAGCCTGGAGCATTCGGGCCCAAGCCCTGGATGCGAAAATCGCCGAAAGTTTAGGGTTTGGGGTTTGGGGCTTTAGGTGTTTTTTCCCTCATACTTAGCAAGGACGAGCCCGCTTTAGGGGTTTAGGGTTTAGGGTTTAGGTTTAGAGCTTATAGAGTCTAGGGACTAGGGTTTCGGCGCTTCCGGGTTGAGGGAGAACCTGACACGGAAAGTGAGTACGAGGTCATTACCTTCGACCCCCCCGTCCAAACCCAAGCCAGGGCACAGCAGCGAGACACCCCGGAGGAAAATGACCGTCAGAGCTAAGCAGTGCCTCAGGCAACTCAGATGCCGAAGGTTCGGTGGTGATTTGGGTGCATTTTGACATAAGGGACTCACCTTTGCAACAGGTGCCTCTAGATAGGAGCCCGTCTTCTCGATGTCACATGATGTGCGAGCTCACAAGCAGAAGCTGCTCTATGCATGGGCATAGAACTTTTTACTCCCATGATTGTTGAAGGCCGAGGCATGCGCCACACGCCAGTGTATCGGACGTAGCCATGCCTATCCCTGCGACATCGACAACCTTCGTTGTATTTGATAACAGAACGGGATCATATTCATCGCTTCGGCTTCCATGTCTCAAAAAGCATCCATCTACAATAGCAATCTCGGGTTTAGAGTTTAAGCCCAGGCTCGCGTTCAGGGCTTCTTAAAGCGCGCAGCTTCCAAGTCTACTGAACCGCAAACCTGTAAAAACCCTAAACCCTGGCACTACACCTTAAACCCTGAACCCTAAACCCTGAATCCCAAACCGGAAACCCTAAACCCTCCACTGAACTCATCCATGGCTCAAGGCATTCCGGCCACTGCGAGGTCGCGTGATCAAGCCCAGTGCAGTAAACACCGCCGTCATCTGAGCTGCTCTTTGCTGGTTTAGGGTTTAGGATTTCGGGTGTGTAGGGTTTAGGGTCTAGGGTTTAGGGTTTTGGGCTTAAGGTTTAGTTGGGCTTTGGGTTTTAAGGCGTAGGATGTCGGTTGCAGGGCCTAGGCTTTGGGCAGGGGATTCCGATTTGGGAGTTAGGGCCATTTCTGGGTTCAAACTGCTTTTGTGTTGCGCTTTCCTCAGGCACATAGGGCTCCCTGAACCCTAAACCCTCATGTTCTTGACCGAAGCAAGTCAAGGGCTTTTGGCGAGCATGGTATCCTCTAATCGGTCTGCAAAAGCGTTCTCAACAAAAACCATAGGTGTTTTAAAGAACCAAAACCCTGTGGTTTTAAAAAACCTACCACCTCATTTACGGACTTACACTGGTGTTGCCGGGGTTCCAAGTAGATGTTCGCTGCAACCACGAGGGTCTTCGGCACATAGACATCCTGCACCGCCGCAGCCAACCCCCACCCCCCCCCCCGGAAGTCAATAAGTGTAACAAAGCGGCAGCAGCAGCAACAACAAAAGCAGCCACAGCAGCAGCAGCAAAGGCAGCAGCAGCAGCAGCAGCAGCATAGGCAGCAGCAACAACCACAACACGATGACGATGACAACGACGGCGACGACAGCCAAGGCTACGGGGTGCCACTAGGCTGCCGCTGCTGTCACATCTGCGGCTGCTCTTGTTGTGATTCTACTGTTGCCACTGCTACTTCCGCTAGTGCGTTTGTAGCAGCAGCAATCTCAAGAAGAAACGCATCGCGAGAGCGCAATCACAGACGCGGCAATCGAATTCTACCAAACATGGAGGACTAGAGCACTTCTCGATGGCACTGTCAGCGCCACAGACTTTACATTCTAGAATTAGAGAAGCAGATATGGATATAGATATATCTTCATGGATATCGTGTGCATGTATGCATGTACACAAGTTTGCATGTACATAGGTTTGCATTTGCATGTGCACGTGTATACACATACACACATACATACATACATATATACATATATATATATGTATATATATATAGACATGTATGTGTGTATGCCTGTATCTACATATTGTATTTACATAGTACTACATGCAGTCATATACACATTACATTACATTACATTACATTACATTTACA
>CAJNJA010014226.1:997-12299 GCA_905231915.1 Symbiodinium necroappetens | reverse complement strand
GAATCTTTTCGGTTTTTTTTTTAAAAAAAAATATATATATAGAAGTCAATAATATATTCATAATAAAATCGAATTTCTCTTCAAATTAATATATAATGTTCGTATAGATTAATTAATATTTTCAATATATTTCCTAATCACAAATTTCAATATTGTCGATAAAGAATTACTATTATAAACTCGAATAAGCTTAATATCGAGAATTAAACCAATGAAGATATATCATAATGATTTCTTCTTTGAATATATTATATAAAACGGATTCTTTGTGCCGGATAGACCAATATCGTATGAGTGCTCACGACCTTGGTACAAATCACAAAAAATGGGATTGCGAAAATCTTGCTAAGTCCTGAACGCAGTATGATGTAGTTGAGGTTGAGATGCGAGGCTCGCTGGCAAAGAGAGTCGTGTATTATATGAGGTCCAATGTTCCATGTCCGCGCGTATTGTAGCGCTGCAGAATCGAGATAGTCGGCAACACCAGAGTTGTTTACGCCTACCCCGGCCTACCCTATACACCATGAACCCTGAACCCTCATCAGAAAAGCCGTGTCCGAGCTTTCTTTTTCTTCCTCACACGACCTCCTCGCTTGTTCGCGCTGCCGCAGCAAAGGACGTTCCTTGAGAGTTTGAGGCAGTCCGTTTGCTTTGCTCAGGTACCCGAAACCCGTCGGGGCCCCCCAATTTCACCTGGCAGGCAAAGCGGGGAAGGGAAGGACTTTGAGACTAAAGATCGCGGCTGTTCAATGTACTGCTAAGTTTGGGGCTTAAGGCCTAAAGGTTTAGGGCCAAGCCCACGTACGCCTCCAGAGCGTTTGTGGCTCGGGCCTTTGCTGTATCGCTGGGGTCCTAGGGCTTAGAGTTTGGATGCCTTGTAAACTTGAGCTGCAAATCAGCTTTGAATACGTTATAGCCTGCCTTTCAATGATACATGCGCACCGAACGTGCCCATATCAAGGCCCCTAAACCCTAAACCTCCAATTGTTTGGCGTTTCGGGGTCCCCCCACCCCCCACCTGGCGAGGACTCCTCCAGGACTTGAAAGAGCATCGTCTTCGGAAACACAAGGAAACCTGTGGACAGTTAGGGTTTAGGGTAGGTAAGTGTACAGCTAGGGTTTAGGGGTAGGTAAGTGTACAGTTAGGGTTTAGGGTAGGTAATTGTTTAGAGTTTAGGGCTTTGGGAGAATATTTATCGTCAGAAGGGTCACTACAAGGGTCACTGTAGACTTTATAGGGTTCAAGCTTCGCGTGCAAGTCGTGGCAATAAGAGTAAGGGACGCCAGGTTCACAGTGTATGCAGTAGCTTGGTAGTCATAATAACCCTAAACCCTAAACCCTAGCGAGCATACTCTCATGGAACTTAGAGCCCCTTCAAAGAATTGGTGGCCCGTCATCCCTCCATCGTCACGGTTAGCAACCTAGCCGAAGTTGTGCATGACTTTGTTCTCCTTGTCCCGAATAATGCAGGTAATCATTTAGGCCCCTATAGTAGATCCTTACAAAGTGGCATGGCCGAAGGGCCCCAGGATCTAAAGGCCTTAATAATTGGAATAGGGTTTTTGGGGCACATGCGGACAGATGTCTGGGGCGAGTATTGCTGATGGTGTCTTGTGCATCCTTGGAAAGACTAGCTGAGCTTTGATCCAGCCTGTTAACTGAGCGTTGCAATGATTTCATCAATGCGTTAAATCGCGGAAGCTAGCTAAGTTTAGCAACGACTTCATCAAGACACTTCAACATAGAGTCATACTACGTCGACCAAGTATTCAACAACTGTACATCAAAGTCGCGCGGGCAGGAGCATCTACGCGTAAGATTCCGCGGCTCAGTCGAAAAGTTGAGTAACTTTCCGCAACTTGCACAAGCTTCGAAAGAAGCCCATACCGGTTGAAGAATGTGCGTGCGAAAATCATTTTCAAGCAGTTAATTTTGCTTGTATCTTTCAAGCGTATCTTTAAATTTTGTTGTGCGACTCCTAGCGGCCTTGAATCTTTTCAAGGGCCCAGGTTTGGCGGCAAGGCATTCCGTATTTCAAGAGAAGACATAGATCTCCATTTTTCCAAGTGGAATGTGTGTAATGCAAGTCACCTGTGTTGAAAGGCAGTTGGTGGCGACATTCTGCTGCATTTTGAGAATCTGTTGAATCCAGGGAAAAGGCACACCCTGTCCGCGAAATCTGGGAATCTGCCATTTTTCGGAGAGGGGGGTGTTCATTAGAAGCTTATGACCATGCCCAACAAATTCGCAAAACATGCGAACAATCTGCGAATTGACATTTTCTGCTAAGCGCGCTTCGATGCGTAGCGCCTGCAGCTTGGCCTCTGTTAAATCCCACGTAGGGACGAAGAAAAGACCGTCAGGAAATGCAGTTTCGTGAGGGAAAGACTCAAGCCATTTTGCTTGACTTTGGTTGGAAAAGTCGAGATTGATCAAATCGGAATTTTGATGCTGTGTTTGGAACATAAATGATGAGAGCACCCGCAGCTTGTATGCAGCGATGCCAAGGGTTTTGGGGTTCCTTTTAAGGGTTCCTTAGAGGGTTCTGCAAGGGCTACCATAAGGATTGAAGGTTTACGGGCAATAATTAGAATAAGGCTTTTGGCCAATATCATACTATGACTAAAGTAAGGAACCCCAATATAGCACCAATAAATATTTAGGCCCCCATAGTGATCACATGCTCCAAGCCGTACACCTCGCCGTAGCTGCAGCCCTAAACCCTAAAGCCTAAACCCTAAGCCTGAACAAGTACGCCCAAAAAGCTCTATAAGCTAGTGATTCAGAACCCTCATAATACTTGGAGGATCAGGGGACTTAGCGAGTAAGGTTATAAGTACCTCAATTGGGTTCTATGTAGTGTTATTCATAGCTACCTGCACTATAACCTTGTGTACCAAGTCCCTTGATCTTTTCAGCAACCCTAATCCGCTCCCTCGTAGAACCCATATAGATGCCTCAAAAAAACACTAGAAGCTCTTGAATGAAGACTTCAAGTTACTATTTAATAAGTACCTTTAAGTAGTACCAAGCCCTAAACCCTAAACCCTAAACCCATAAACCCCTAAACCCTAACCTCTAAACCCTAAACCCTAAACTCTAAACCCTAAACCCAAGTACCAAGCCAGCTCTCAGGAGAGTGGGCTTCAGGTTTCTGGGTCTTCAGCCGGTCTTAGTTTAGGGTCAGGGGCCTGGGTCCCCCGGTTTAGGGTTTAGGGCTTAGGGTTTTAGGGTTTAGGGTTCAGGGCTTAGGGTTTAGGGTTTAGGGTTTTAGGGTTTAGGGCTTAGGGTTTTAGGGTTTAGGGTTTAGGGCCTTCTCATGACCCTTAGAAGGTTTAGGGCTTAGGGATTACACTAGGGATTCAGGGTGATTGATTCAGAGTTCCCGCGAGGACGGAGGATTCCTGGACTCCCGAAGTGGGTTTAGGGTTTAGGGGTTGGTTGGTTCTCTTGGGGCAGCAGCTGAGCGAGAGGCCCAGCACACGATCAAGGCATTCTGGTTGGCACATCGACTCCTGCGAAATAGGACGGTCCAGAGTCTAAGCAGCTTATATACCTGCATACATGCACATAATATACTGTGGCGCCTTTCGAACATGCTCTATGTAACTGCTAAACCTGTAATTTATTACACATGCCATACTTTGTATCTGTATTATATATCAAAAAACGTATTTGTTTATGTCTTTGTTTGCTTGAAGGCGCAGTGAAACCTTCTTGGTAAGACTCCCGCAACTCACGAATCTGTGTCAACTCCTCCTTATATATCTCGGGGTTGAAGCCGAGAAAAGCCTGCTCGAGGCACTCCCGGCTGTTCGAGACTTCTGTGATTGTACTTAGTACCACTGCTGCTGCTACTACGATATTCCGGCTTGAGAACATGTCATTGCAATGTTGATCGTGAAAACTGTGAGCTTAATGGTGAGGACTATGGATACATTATATATTCGTGAACTATGGCGGAGAAGAGGCTGGAGCTTCAACTACTCCTTGTATTCCCGCAGCCGCTAGAACCTCGCCGGGTGTGGCTTCTGGTTTTCACTTTCCTCGCTGCTCTTGCGCTGTTGCTTCGTGCGCGTAGGGTGCCAGCTCCGCGCTGCGCGCCCTGTCTGTAAAGACCTCTTGTTGTGGGTTGATTGTGATTGCTGCTCCCTTAGCCCCACCCCATCACCTGAAGTGAAGCATGTGTTTTAGCAACTGCACCCACGCTTAGCAGCTCCTGGCTGGTATCGCAGAAAGTCTCGCAGATGTTCGATCCTCAGAATGCATGCATGCATGCATGTATACAAGTATACTTGCATGCATGCATACATACCTATAAAAACATAAACATCTCTACATATGTATGTACTCATACACTCAAATACCTACTTGTGGATTAATGTTTATATTTATAGCTGTATGTATGCATATATATATATACATATTATATATATATATACATATTATACATATATATATATACACACATACATATACATATACATATACATATACATATACATATACATATACATATACATATACATATACATATACATGTACATATAATTACATACATGCATGCTATCTCCCGCATCTTCTAACAGAAGCTGATTGACCGCACAGTACATTCCACATTTTGGCCTAGGGCTTCGTGGGCTTAGACATTTAGGGTTGAGACTTGCCGATGAAGCGGGGCGTGGCATAAGCCGCTGCGAAGCACTGGGTTTAGAGTTTAGGGTTTAGGGTTGTCCACAAAGAAGGCAGTACAAATCAAGCCGATCTTAGGCAACGGCGGAATTCCTTCATACTGGTGCTGGTCAAGGTCCTTGGCAAGGTGCCGTGGACGTGGGCACAGCAACGAAGGTCCATGACAAGGCCGTCATGAAAAAAAAAACGAAGTTCCTGAACTTGAGCATTCAAGACCTTAAACCCTAAAGCCCCAAAACCTAACAGCATCCAAAAGCAACCTCGGCTTCGACAGGAACATGGCAAACATGATTGATATCAGAAAGCCTCCAGACACTTAGGCTCACGCACCTGCTACAACACCTATCACGGTACGTGCTTTTGATCTGAGTAATTGGAAACAGTCTGCGACATCTTTGACGGTTCTTCTCGCAAACAAAGCTGCAATCTTCCGCTCGGTTTCGGCTTGACTGCAAGGAGTGACACATCTGAAATTGCATCTGTTATATTGTGTTATATTATATTACATATATTATATTATATTGTATTATATTTGCCCAAGAAAGCATATTGAAGGTGGAGCACAGCTGAACTTCTGCAAGCACCGCCACCGGACCAGCAAACAACATTATGCCGGCACCTAAATGTGGGTTGGTTTGTGAAAACAAGGATCCCTTGTTGTACAGACCCCCTACTGCAGTAGCCCTGATCTGGAACAAGATCCATGTACTCCATGCCCAATGCTTTAAACTTCACCAATGGCTAAACACTTCGTTTTATCTCTGCATGTCATGTGTTTGTTAGCGTCTGGGTACGTGGTAGCAGCTATAAGCCCTAAACCCTAAGCTCTAAACCCTAAACCCAAAACCCTTATAAGCCCTAAACCCTAAATACCCGAACCCCTAAAACCCAAAACCCTCATTGGGCGCCCGAGCTGATTCACAAGCTCCAGCTTCTTGGTGCAGTCCGAGAAAGCCCTGAAGGAAAGACTTCCGAGCTCTCTCTTGTCTTAGGGTTTAGGGTTTAGGGGTTTAGGGGTTTAGGGGTTTAAGGGTTTAGGGGTTTAGGGTTTAGGGGTTTAGGGTTTAGGGTTTAGGTCCCAGCCCCCAGAAAACCACCGCTCAACACGTTGATGACTAGATGATAACGATGCTGATATCTGAGGGCTCAGGGTTGCGGGTTTAGTGATTACAGATTGTGATTTTAAGGAATTTCAGGGGCTTTTGGCGTCGGGTTTGGGGTATACGATTTTGAGGCTGCAGCTCCTTCTTGTCCTCGGGCACACCCTGAACCCTAAACCTCTTCGGAGCTCAAGTCTGGCTTCAAGAGTCTCGTATGAGGGTCCTTAGACCCCCCGCGGGTACCCAGAAAGTAGTTCCCGTAACGAGGTTCCTATGATCGATCTATAATGTACCCTGTAGTAGTATGGTGTGCCAAATTAGGGGATCTGCTTTCTTGAGGTACACGTACGCAAAAAGGGTTGTATCCAAAGAGGCCATTCTGGAGGTCCAAATAGCGAACTAAAACGCCCAAGCACCTCAGTCTTTGGTCCTTCGGGAATGAAACCCCAATCCACCTGCCCCGACCCTTAAGCCTAAACCTTCCTTCTTGAGCGCAGCCCTTGCCAGCCTCAGTTCGTTCGCACGAGATCCCGGGAGGCCCGGCACATCGCTGAGGTTTTGGAACGCGAGGGGTGCTGCCTCTCAGGCCGGGATGCATGCAGCCTTCTTTTGGGGTTCTTCTAAACCCTAAACCCTTGTAGGGTCTGATCCAGGCTTCTGTTGGTTCTATCAAGAGCTGTAAAGTGGTAAACCCTAAACCCTAAACCGATTGTAGGGTTTGATCCAGGCTTCTGTTGGGTTGTAATCAAGAGCTGTAAAGTGAAAGGACACTCCCGACATGGTCGACGACTGTCCAGAGCAATTGCGGGAAGCCCCATTTCAGCTGGGAAGGACGGCATATGGGGTTTCCGAAAATAGGGGACCCCAATATAGCACCCTAAATAGTAGGATCCTTATTATAAGGACCCTCAAATAAGGTAACCCTAACTTCGGAAACTCCCATATTGTCTTGTCCTAAAGCCGGCCTTGCCTAGTCTCCTGCTCGCATCGGCTTCCCAGTGCTTCGTCAGCGTTGAGAGTAACGTGGCTGCCCCAAGCGTTTCAACCGGCTTGTGGGGGCATATCCCTAAACCCTAAACCCAAAACCCAAAACACCTACAATTTCAAAACCAAAAACCCTAAACTCTAAACTCACATCTTCGTCTAATTCTATAGGGGCTGTCAGGGGATAGAAAGCCCCAACTCAAGACATTGGGACTCCAAAGGGATAGCGTGACTCGGAGGCTTCGGCAAGCTCAAAGGCCCTAAACCCTAAATCCCCTAAGCCTGAAAAACTCTAAACCTGTGGACGCAGATATCTCGTAAACCTTAAACTCTGAGTTCGAAAAAACAAACCCACAAGCAGGTAGAGGGCCTGGATAGATCCTGTACAGAGCCCTTTAGATCGTTGTAAAGGAACCCCTTAACCCTAAACCTCAAAACCCTGACGCCCTAAACCCTAAACCCTTAAACCCTAAACCCTTAAACCCTAAACCCTAAAACCCTAAACCCCTAAACCCTTAAACCCTAAACCCCTGAAGCCATGAACCCTAAACCCTGAACACATCCCCTGCATCTCTGAGTGTTACGTCGCCTTCTGCATTTCGCTGCACAGAACTTTGAGCTCAAGGCCTTTGCTTCACAGAGGTCTCTCAACCCTCAGCCCTATACTGGGCTTAGGGTTTAGGGTTTAGGGGTTTAGGGTTTAGGGGTTTAGGGGTTTAGGGCTTCAGGGTTTAGGGTTTAGGGGTTTAGGGGTTTTGGGTTTAGGGTGTTGGGGTATTACTCTGGGGTTTATAGGGTCGCATATCCTACGGTTCTCAGGTCGTGAACCCTAAACCTGAGCTTTCAAGGCCTAGGCCTTAGGGGCCTCAAGAGCTATGTACATCTTCAACCCGAGCTTGAATAATATTGGCTTAGGGCAGACAGGCTTACGCGCGGAATCCACGGGGAACCAAATTGGCAAAGGCCATCGCCACGACGGTGAACTGCCCCATCATCTGTTCTGAGTCCCCTGCCGGACGTGCCGCATCACAGTGCGGTGCCTTGGGCCTGGGCCTGCGGGGTTGAATCTTAATCCTAAAGCCTAAACCCTAATGTAGGGGCCGAAAAAATACCAATACTATTTTGGGGGCTCCTTATTATAATTATAGCATAATTGGCCCCAAAACCCTATTCTAATTATTAAGGCCCCTATAGTACTTGCACTGCACTCTGGCTTCCTCATCCCAGAGTGCATCTCGCAGCTCGTTCTTCTCGCGCCGCAACGTATCCTGTGCCGCGGTTTGGAGTCTGTGGCCATGGACAGGGCCAGTGCTCGCTCCTCCTCCGAGGTGGCTGTGTGCGTTCCTCCACAGCCTGAGATGCAATCATGTCCACCTTTAGCCTCCAACTCTATCTAACCTATATCTGTAATACGGCCCCAAAGCTAGGCAGGCCATAGGGCTCATGGGAGTTTAGTAGGGCTCCTGGATTTGGAGATCAGGTGTCTGTCTTCTCGAGAAAACAATGCGCTGGGATTTAGGCGTTGGCATTTAGGAGTCGAGTCATAAGGGGCACAGGGGTGTAGAGCGGCTTAATCACTCATCATGTACGGAGAGCCTTCATATGCCTAAAGCCTACTCCATCCTTCAGACGTATTGACGGTGTCTGCAATCAACAGACCAATGCCTCAGGACAGGCTGTACACAAGGAACCACCAAAATAGTATTGGTACCTCTTCAGGAACCTATAAACCCTAAACCCTAAACCTTTTACATGTCTTTCCCTAAACCTTAAACCCTAAACCCTATTACGTGTCTTTCCCTAAACCCTAAACCCTAAACCCTATTACGTGTCTTTCAAAAACAGGTCGTAGTCAACAGTTGCCGGCAGAATCGTTATCACCTAAGCGCCAACAGGAAGAGTACGACATATTCAGCCCTCCGGCTGTTGCTACTGCTATCAAGACGGCAACGACGACTGCTCCTCCTCCTCCTTCTCACTGCCACGACAGCTGCCGCTGCTGCTATTATCACTGTTACGGGGCACGCTATCCTTGAGCTGACTGCTGAGGAGAGGAAGAAGAAGCACTCACCACCACCATGATGGGGTTGCAGCTCGTTCATACCAACTTCTTACAGCCTAGATGAACAAGCCGCAAATTCCCACATAAAGGCATAAAGGTATCAGCAGCACGGCTTAAACATCAGCAACCATGACCTATGTCAAGATCCTCGTTGAATCAAGGGTAGAGAGAGATCCGTCAGTCGGTCATCCGAGGTCTTCGCGGAAGCCAGTCCCTGAGCGACGCCAAGGGTGGTGTTTCAGGGTGAACCCTGCAGCTGACATCGACTTGGTTTCAGAACCATTTCGAGCAGAGAACCATTTCGAGCAGATCTTTCTGAAGCTTGGATTTAAAGCAGCTGTTGCGGCCCAGAAGGCGAATCCAGGAATCCTACAAGATAGTGTAATGTAGCATATTACACGATGAACTCGACGATGAACCCTAATCCCTAAACCCTAAACCCCAAACCGATACACGATGTAGCATAACAGGGTTCTCATAACGGGCCCGTAGAATGAGAGGCTCCAGGTAAAAGGATCGAGCGTACATGGAACTCATACGTCCTAAGCCACACCGTGAATTACAAATTCGGAGCCCAGAGCCCGACTGCATTAGGCTGTAGATTTCATGGCTGAAGTTTAGGGTTTAGGGCTTAGGGTTTAGGCATTTAGGGCTCAAGGATTAAGTTTTCTGAAAATGGATGTGCTTGGAAGTGAGGCCGTAAAGAGTTTTTGCATCCCCGGCTCTACCTGAACCAACACAGATGAGGCAGATGGTGGACATGCCTGCAAACCAGTACGAAGCGCGTCCGATGCATCTGAAGAACTAGCAAAATGCAGGCCCCCTTGCAAGTTGACTAAGCTGGCTGGCTTGTGTGAGTGAGTAAGACTGGATGAGTGAGCATCCGTAAAGGAATCGTTATCACCAATGCTTGATGCTGAATCGCGAACTTCAGACGAGAAGCTTATCCTATTGTCCGATTGTTAAAGCAGCTGGATGCTGCGTGCTGTTGAAATGAGGTATGGAAACCGTTCTTCCTTAATCTAACCTTGTTTCCTGGGATGAGGTAGCAGAAAGCTTTTCTTGAAGATGAGCATAAGCAGGGGTTCACCAAGCATGGAAGTATATTCACGTCGGATAGCATCATTACCGAGCCTGTGTCAACTTCTGAGATTATACCCTCATGGCGGCCTAACCTGTTCTAATGGCATCGACAGCTGTACATGCGAAATCACCAGCATGTCAAAACCGATGGCAGATTCACATGTGTCATGCATGACTGGTCGAACGATAAGTGGCCGCAAGCACATAGTGGGGGCCTGAATAGCTAATAACATTAGTCCTGAGGGCTCGTTATTATCAGTATGCCAGAAAATGCTCCAAAACCCTAGCCTCATCATTAAGGCCCCTATGTTACAGGATAGAGCTCAGGCTGTCATCCCCATAACCGTAGCTCGTACAAGATGGCTCACACCTTCTTCTGCCGGTTCTGGAAGGGTTTAGGATGTAGTGTAGAATCTAATCAGAACCTCAAGAAGGCGCACAGAACCCTTACCCTTAGCATCAAAGGACCCATATTTTAAGGCTTTTGGGCCCAAAGACCCTATTATATAAGGCTTTTGGGCTATTTTGATGCTAAGGGTATGATTTCAGTGGAACCCCTAAAACCCTGTGAGGTCGTGGCTGCTGAAGGAGGGGTCTTCTGTCAGGTTCGAGGTGAAGAGATCCAAAGGAACCTTCTTCCAAGATCTCTCGGGCGAAGGTTTAGGGTTCGGTTTTGGGTTTTAGGTTTTCGGGTTTAGGCTTCGGTTTAGATTTAGGTTTTAGGGTTTAAGGGTTCGGTTTAGAGTTTAGAGTTTAGGGTTTAGGGTTTAGGGCTTACGGGGCAAGGGTTCAGGGCTTAGGAGTTCGGGTTCTACCTTATCTAAGATACCCTAACTTACGTCTTTTTGGAGTATTAGTATCAGCCCGACACGTAAGCTTTTTGGTAGTTTAAGGTAAGGTCAATTGTTATGAGTTTATAGGTTTTTGAAATTGACGGCTTTGGGACTGAGGATGGACAGGGCGATTGGTGTGTAGGACAGAAGCTCTCGCCACCGTCAGCAGGGCGTTGATTTCTCTAAGACTGAAGGGCGGGGTTTAGGGTTAGGGTTGGTATAAGACTTAAACTAAATACCCTAAACCCTGAACCCTAAACCCCAAAGGGCGTTAAGCTTGCAGACGTTCACGTTGCAAAACCAATACAACCTGTATTGTCTACGGCGCGCGTCCTGTCCGCAGCCATCCTCTCACCCTCTGTCATGTTTACTGTAGTGCCTAAACCCTAAACCCTAAGGCCTAAATCCTAAACCCTAAATCCTGAACACTCTCGTCAATACATGGTCTAGCGCTAGAGTTTAGGGTGTTTGGTTCTCAAGCTGCAAAACCCCATAAACAAAGATATGTAGGGGCCCTTAAGAGAGTTAGAATAGGGTTTTGGGGCCC
>CAJNJA010014225.1:0-12299 GCA_905231915.1 Symbiodinium necroappetens | reverse complement strand
GCAAACTTTGCATGAGGACTCGCGCAGCACCATCAGCAAGCGCTCGCTTTTGTTGCAAGCGGTTATGCGCTGGAGCGCGATGCTGAGCTCGGGCGACAGGCTCAAGCTGCGTGCCTGCTGCTTCCCAAAGAGGCTTCCCAACTCGCCCCGCAGAGTTCACGACCGGCCGCGCCGATGGCACGATAGGCTCTGAACACTACCCCTGTATCATATCCTACACAATATGCGATACGGTCACTGCACTAACTGTACCAACTCTTCTTTGAAAGCATCTGGAGCCGGAGCCTTCAGTGCTGTGCACAGCAAGCACACTCTCTTGATCGTGGTTCCTGGGCAGACTAGCCTTGGCAAGAATAGTCAGAAGCAGAAGCAGTGGCATCAGTCCCCAAGGGCAAAGAAAGGCAGCAATTCCCAATCATTCATGATGGTGAGACGGGCAGAGCTGTTAACACGCAACATACCCGACGCCTTCGCAGCAAAGATGGCCAGAACGCCAGTGCCACAGCCGACATCCAAGACTACCTATCATGGGATTCAACGGATGAAGCCGGCTTTGCTCAGTGTCCCCACTTTGCCTTGTCACGAAAGTCAGCAGCATTGGTCTCAATGGCGTTTCGGTATGCCTGCGTCCTGACTGAGTCCTGGAGCATAGTCATCCTGGGCAGGACAGCACGCCCAAGGTTCGGTCCAAGACTGGAAAGGCCTCTCCTCCAAAAGAACGAGTTCCCACAGCGGCAGTTGGGAATAAGTGGAGCAGCCCCATCGGATCTTGCGGTCGTCTGTACTTGTGTAGGCGCCTTGAGAAGCCATCTGTGCAACCTGGGCGCTGCTCATGCAAGCAGCCATACTGGTTGAAGTAGCTCTCCTCCAGTTGCATCTTTTCCGAGACGCGACATGCAGCGCGCAGCATCCAAACAAGAAAATATAAGAAAATGACGTTGATAGAGTTATCTGTCGGAGGAAGACGGTGATGGTTAGGAAGTGGGGACGGTGAAACTGCAGAAGCGGAGTAAACAGTTGACGATGCATACTGAAGATGAAACTAGCTGGCCGCAATGACAAATAAAGAAGATGTCAGTGGGGATGAGGATGCTGATAGTGGCCGTTGGTGAATCCCGAAGCCTTCCTTGTCTTCTTCAGTCGGGGCGTAGCCGTCCAGCAATGACAGGCGCTCCGGATGGGTCCGCTGTATCACCTCCAGACTGCCCGGAACAGACCAGTTCTCAATTCATTCCGCCGCCGTGATCAGTTTGTCACAGTCACTGTCATCATCCATCATCAGTGGAATTATCACATGACCGCACTCTGCCTAGCCAAATGTGTCATGCTCGGCATTATCTTGACCAACATGACTATAGCTATCGTCATCACCACCCTGATGCTGCTCAGGATTGTCAGGAACGTGATGAGGGGCCGGGGATAGTCAGGGATCCTTACGCACCGCTTTCCCTAGCAAGCTTCGCCTCCAAGACCGTTGGTCCTCGACTGCGCGTCGTGGAGTCGGTCCACTCGGGAGAACCGACCTTAAGGGGCAGTAGCATGCGACCGTTTCCCAGCAACGTCACAGAGTTATCTGTTTTATCCATCTTCTCACCTTCGCAAGCCGAAGGGCCTCCGCCTTCCATGCCCGACGGCTGCAGCGAAAGCCACGAGGCCAAAAGCCGAGACCAGCAAGGCCTGCAGTCAGCAGGGCGCAGTCGCAGCCGTATCCAGCAACACTATAACAGCGGTAACCGTTATAGTAGTAGCAGCACGCCAACGGAACACCCACTTCTAAGCGGGTCGGGCTGAGACGTTGTAGAAGTAGCAGCAGTAGAAGAGGCGGAGGAAGAGGAGGAGTAGAAGAAGTGGCATCCTTGCCCAAACTTCAAATCACTCCAAAGCCCTCACCGCCGAACACGTCTTGTAAAAGAATCCCGCTCGACACCTCGCGGAAGCCAGCGGCAGCAGCAGAAGCTGAAGCCGCGGCAGCAGCAGGAGCAGCAGCATCAGCAGCAGCCGTATGGTGGTTGTGGTGGTGGCGGCCGAGCAGCCATGGATAATAGAAGAAGCCAGCAGCAGCAGTAGCAGAGCGTAACCTAGCGCCCGCGATCCTGGACAGGCCTGTGATGCTCAGAGCCCACAGGGAGGCCCAGCGGTGCTGGCGGCTCATGCGGAGCACAGGCTGTGAGGCATGACGAATCTTCGGACTGGCCGTCGACTGCAAGAATGACGCATGTTCGGTGCCTGTTGTTAATTACTCTGCAGTCGGACTAAGCTAGGATGTTTTTAGGGTGGGGAAGATGCCCGCTGTGTCCGAGACCTGCATCAGCTTACAGCTCAGAGCATGAATGTAAGTTGCATCTTAGAGAGTCTTCCAACGCATCGGCCGAGATATTTCAATGCTTTTGAACGCATGGGTCGCTGCACACAGTGCTTGAGAGCATCGGGCCAGGTGCAAGTGATGCCTGCTGCCACAAACCAACTCTCTTCTGATGCCGAGAGCCCGTCACGAGGATGGCAAGCTCGCGAGCATACGTCGTCATCTGGAAAGGTCATGTGGAAGATCCCCCCCACCATGTCATGCTCCGGGTCTGGTACGGTCTGACACAAGGAAGCATCTTTCCCGGCGCTTATCACAATTCTTTCCAAAGGCAGAGTCCTACAGCCACATCTTGCACCCGGGTGTACCTTACCATCACCTTCTGACGATCCTGCTTCCCGCACAGCACACACGAACAACCTGCCGATGACTGCGTTTGCCGGGAAGCCCGTTCGAACAGATAACCCTCGTGCAGATGCATTGAAGCATATGTTGACTGCACAGGCTAGGATAGCTCGGATCTGAGACGCTGGCTGCATCTGTGCCCAAAGCCCTGAGGGCCCTCATCGCACCCCAACCTCGAAACGCTCCAGAACACCGGGTGCCTGCAGCCCTGATGAATCCGAGCGCCAGGCGTGCCGCAACGTGCTCGGATTGCAGGGCGCCGGCAAGTTGGGCCGCGTACTCGGCAATGCCCTGAGCTCTCGCGGGCTGCTAAGCTTCCACCGAGGCCATTCATGCTCCAGATCCTGGACCCTAAACCCTAAGACCCTTTTGCAACAGGCTTTCCACTTCGCCCGGAGTTGGAGCAAGCAGCCCTAGCAGCTTCACTGCGGAGCCAGCTTTCGCATCCGCCGATCAACAAGACCCTAAACCCCTAACCCCTAAACCCTAAACCCTGAAGACGAGCAATCTACTCTCCGACTGAGATGGGAAAACACACTGTGGAAGGCCAAATGCTTCCAATGAACTTAATGCCGTTCGTGTATCAGGCGGCCAGATGCTAGGAAATGCTAGGAAATACAGGGTGCTTGTACAGGGTAAATACTACAGCAACCCTTGGCATGGCATCTCTCCTGCATCTTCATGGAAGCCGTGGATCATATCAGAGGTTGGCATTTTGATGCGTACTGACTGGTTGCTGCCAGGAGCTCTGTTGAGTTTACGGGTCTAGCGTCTAGATGTCAGGAAGCAACTTCGATTGCCCACACTTACTAGGTGGTGCCCTAAGAAAGCTCACAAGCCACGCGCATCGGAAAAGCACAGTCCTGTATCATGAGGTAATCAGCTTCCGAGTCTTCTTCCGAGGGCCGGGCGATACGACCACTGAGGGCCTCGAGCACGCGGATGGCCGCCAGCTGCACGTGCGGCACCTCTACCATCTTTGGAAGTCTGTCGGGCTACAGTATGTCTCTCTCTCTCTCTCTCTCTATATATATATGTGTGTGTGTATATATATATGTATCTATCTATCTATCTATCCACAATATAATATGCAGTGAAACGCAATATGTTCTACAGCCTTGGCGTCTTCGAGTGCGACTTGCTGCGGCCTTGTCTTGCAGCGCGGTGTTCATCAGGCGAGGGATGACCTCCCGGTATTCAAAGCTTCCGAACACTCACCAAAGGTAACCATCCCTGCACTCGCACGCCACGTAGATGATGTGAGTGTTCGCGTAAGGGGTATTACTCAAACAACCGCCTCTCCCCCGATATCTGCCTGCCAGCCTACGTCCGCATGCCAAACACATGCGACTGTTATTAGTTATGGTTGCTCAACGATGCTGCGGCTGACCACGTCGACTTCTGCAGTGGTGAGTGTGGTGATGACGATTTCCCTTGCTGGTGATGACGGGTGGTCATGATAAAACCGATAATGGCAAATTAGTGAGATGGCGATTGGGATGGTGACGGCGACTGTCATGATGATGGTGGTCATGGCGATTCATGCTGCCCTGAACTCATCTAAGCTTACATCAACCTATTGCTTGGATACTGCCCCCACCCAGTAGCAGTTGAGTAATATTCATAATATGGATATATAGTTCCCTTTATAGCAGCCCTATTATAGACTTAGACTGTTACTGTATGGGGGGCAGTACCCAACCTACTGCCTAAACCCAGAACCGCCCGAGCCCTTCTCCGTGAACTGCCGTGAGCCTTCTCCGAGGGACTCTGCACCTCGGGAGTGGCGCTCTCCTCAGCAGGGCGGCAAGCAATATTGCAGGGGCACGCGCGCGCGCGCGTTTGTTTGTGTGTGTGTGTGTGTGAATGTGTATACATACATGCATACATACATACATACATACATACATACATACATAGATATATATATATATACATTTATGTATATGTGTATTTATGTATTTGTGTACAGTATTGTATAGTATGATAGAGAACACTGTGGAGTAACATCATTCAGCATAAGATAATAAAATCATACAATATCCTAGAATATCAAAAGTAGTATTACATAACAACATCTGATGTAATAAAACAAACGTAACACGACATGGCATAACTCAGTATACTATAGTATAATGAAGTACAATAAACCAAAAGATAATATGCCAAAACATTACATTAAACTATATTATGTTTTTATTGTACTATAATGCAGATTACACTATATGTTGTCTTATGCTGTATTATTTTGTATTATACGTTATTAACTCATGATGCATGGTATTACATTGCGTTATGGTATGTTATAGAATATACACACATACATACATTTTTAGCACTCGCACTCGCACTCGCACACATACATACATACATACATACATACATACATGCATGCATGCATGCATGCATGCATGCATGCATGCATGCATGCATGCATGCATAACTATGATCAGGTTCGACCAATCCGCAGCCCCTCCTCCATGGTAGCCACCTGTGTTCCTGCCTCTCCACCTTCACGCGGGTGTGGATGCGTTGCTTGCTGGACTCTGGTGGATGTGCAGGGATGCGTGCGGTATGGCCATCGCCTATCCAAGGTTTCTGCCCGACTTTATACGATACCAGCAATAAGAAGCGAGACCTCTCGATGCTTCGTGCTATCGGCCCCCAGCCGCATACCGGGACGAGCACCTGGTACCACGAATGACCACTTTGAAGCTCAAAGGCTGGGCTCGCAGCTGACGCGGGAGACAATGCCTGTCCATGCGGCAGGAGACTCTTGAAGAGTGTCAGGAGAAATGACTGCCGCAGTGTGCTCAAAGTGTCTCCCACTCTACGCTTGCTTTTGTCTGATCGCAGCTGCTTGAAACTGCCACAGGACAGGGACATGGAACTAGGGCTAGTGCGAGACAAACTTGCTACAATCAAACGATCGTCTCAAGATTTGGGGTGTGGAACATGATCTTGCCTCGCCATCAGGAAACTCCACAGACAAGAGCGTCAGAGCTGCAAGCTCTCGCACGTCTTCGTCCACGTCCTGCAGGACTGTCCCCAATTCATTATGATTCAATGATAGAAAAGCTTCCAGTACGTAATGCCTTCGTATGTTGCACATGGATTTTGAGGCTCCGCAATGAAGCCACTGCTGCAAGACCGCACGCCCAAGTTCGCCCGCAAGGGTCCCTCTGTGACGGCGCCTGCTATGACTTAGTGCAATTTCGGCTTTCTCCTGCATGGCGTCACATGACAGCTTGCCGGCTACTACGCCCTACACCCCTGCTGCTCATTTGCCACATTACTGCACAGGTTTGGTGCTGTGGCGTCGTCTGGCCCCCGTTGCTTTTGAAGTCTCGTACGCAACACTACCACACACATATCACGCAGAATGCCAAATGTGCCAAGGCATCTTCACATCACTTCGGGGCGCTTCGTCTTCAAGAAGCCATGGTTCCATCACCAAGCTGTTGTATTTCTGGATGCACAGTTCATTTCCTCCAAACATGGTGTGCTTGGCTTGTCGATTTTTCAGACCCCGGCACTCCAGCAGAGCCGTGCCCACTGCCATAGCATGCGGCAATGCGCAGGGACCTGCGAAGGCGGAGGATTTGCCGCACCCGGGATGCTCCCATCGCAATACTATGCAGTAAGAAACACGGGATTGGCAACAACGACGACAATGCCCTGAAGTTCCTGAAGCAAGCATCAACACTTAATCAGTACTATCCCAAAACAACAGCAACGGTCTACAAGCAAATCCCTCCGCTCGCCTTGGGTGCGCAAGGCCTCCACAGCAGCCAACCTTTCCGAACGGACCCCACCCGCACCGAGCACACGCCCCCCAAAACAGCTCCAGCCGCAGGCGGCCACTCAGAGCCCGGCTTGGTCGCCAAGTCATCTTCTCCCCCTGGTAAGACAGGGACATTGGTCCTACATCGATACATGTCTCTCTATGGATATACACAAACATATATCTGCATAGGGAAGTTGCTTCATGTATGCATGCATGCATGCATGCATGTATGTATGTGTGTGTATGTGTGTATGTATGTATGTATGTATGTATGTATGTATGTATGTGTGTGTACATATATGTGAATGTAAATAAATGTGTCCATATAGATTCATATTTATGCTTCTGCCCCGTAGCTATGAATGTAGATGCGTGCACAAACTTTCATCTATTTGTATCTCCTGTATTATATATTTCCGTATACATCTACATATATACATGTATGCATGTATACAAACATGCACACATGCATTATTTGCCCATGTACATGTAATTGACATGTGTGTACATGTATCTGCACATTTTTACATATCTACAGACATCCACATACACACACACACATATATATATATATATGTATATATACATACATATAGACGCGCACATACACACACACGTACAAACACGCACGTGTGCGTGTGTGTGTGTGTGTGCATGTGCCAATGTATGTATGTATGTATGTATGTATGTATGTATGTATGTATGTCATGCATGCATGTGTCTTTATGTAAAGATATGTGGGATATTCACAAAGGCACACATAGGCGCACACACACACACACGCACGTACAAATATGTGTACGTATATACCGTGTATATATATATATATACACACACATACATATGACAGGGCACACAAAATACTTGTATCCGTGCTCTCTATAATGTGTACTTTACATGCGTTTATACATGTTGTATACACGCACCAGGCAGTGTATGTATGCATGTAGGCAAAATCTGACTACAGGGGGAGAGACAGCAACGCTTGCGAAAAATTGTGTAACATACAAGCTCGGAGGACAAGCCGTGAGCTCACCTGCAAAATTACAAACATTATCGGAAAATGTGCAACTGCAGCAACACTGACACGACTGCTACAGCAACAACACCATAAGCATCTGCACGCAGACAATCGTGACACCCTAAACCCTGAACCCTACTTCCTAGTTGCCAACACTTTCGACTCCAAGTCCAAGTCGTCACCGACTTTTTGCAGGAGGGGGGAGGCCACGCCTGAGGTCCTCTGCACCTACGAGGCTTCTCCGGGTCTCCAAAAGAGGCGACGCGCTTCTTCAGGTGGTGGTCCTGAGACCCTGAAGTGGGCGTCCAAACTAGCGGGAGATCCCGGAAAGCAGGGCCAGACAGCGCCATGGATCCTGGCCATCGCTTCAAAAATCTTCCTGCTCGCCTTCCGATTGAAGCAGATGGCCGGGCTCCTCCCGCCTTGTTGCGCCTTGGGCGCCGCTCGGCGGGTGTGGACGCCAATTTCGCTGAAGATATGCTGCTCTTGCACATTCTTGCCTTGCGTGTGTTCTTCATTTCGGTACATGTATCGTCACACTTCTGTTATCTTCCTTGGATGCCACAGTGAAGATTGCCGCCGCCACTTCGGAGGCATTCAGAATTAAGGGACGATGGTCATCATCATGCTCTGGTCGACATCAGCGCAAGCGCGCCATGACGGCCGGACCTCAAACAGCTGCTTCATCACAAGGGAAGAAGACACCAAGTCGCTACAGTAAGCTTGAAGCAAGCAGGTTTCATGCCGTCCAGCTGCAGAAGTCCTTCAAGGTTTCCTGAATTTCTTCCATCACGTAGGTCAGATGGCTCACCTCGAACACGCATCTTTTTTCGAGGAGTGTCACGCAGTCCGTCAAACGCATCTACAGCTTGGAAATTTTGAGTAGCAGAGACGGCCTTCAGCTGGATCGCCACGATGTCCGCTTTCCTCGCACTCGGAGGGTTTAAGGGGTCTTTGTTTAGAGTTTCGACTGTCACAACTCGCACCAGGCAGGCAAGGCTTTAGGCCAAGCTTCGAAACGTCACCTCGCAACCTGAGCAGCTACCATGTCTTGAAGAGAGCCCTACGCAACACCGTAACCACGATCATCGAAGGTTTGGGGGGGAGCCCTAAACCCCAAACCCCAAACCCTAAACCTTAAACCCTAAGGGGGGAGCAGAAAAAATACTGAGCCCAGGGGCTGCATCAGCCCCGTCACGAGCTCATCGGCTGACAGCTCGCCTTGCCGCTCCAGGGAACATCAGAAGTGTCCCTAGCAAACCAAGCGGGGGACGGAGTAGGGCTCTTTTATAGCAGGTCTAAATATGGTCTATATAGGAAGCCCTGGGGCCCTGGGGGTTTGTGTACGGAGTACTCCGATCCCGAAAGCAGCGGACTTGCCTATTACAAACCAGTGCTAGCAAAGGATCTATCTTGGGGTCCCCCTGTCTGTAAAATCAAACATTGTCTTCAAGCTGCCGCCCATGTCAACGTCCAAGATGTCGAACATGCGAAACTTGTCCGACATGTCCTCAAAAGCTGTGGGACTGGGAGGTGTTGCAATAGGAGCAAAAAGTGCTCCCGAGCTGTCTGAGCTGGGGGTCCACATCAGCTTCCTCGAGCATCGTGACAAACTCGGGATCCTGAAGCCATACCGTGAACCTTGGTTGTTTGGACTCTCGCGACTCGAAGGATGCAGGCGAGGCTTGTCCGGCTCGAAGGGAGGCATGTGTGGCCCCAGCCGGTCGGCAGAACAAAATCAGCTGCCTGCAGTCCCCGCAAGGACAACAAGCCAGAACCTTGATGCCCAAAACCCAGAAAAACACTCAAAGATGCGGACAGCCGGTCAGTAGAACATACCAGCTGCTTTCGAGGTTCTGAACAAACATGGCATGGGTGTAACCAGGGCACAAATTCACAAGTCACTCTGCCAAAATCCCCGTCAACATGATTCCACCAGGGTGCTGCGCTACTGGCGACATCACAACAACGGAGGATGTTACGGTATAGGGCAGTCGCAAGTGGAGATGCTACTTTGAAGACATCATGCCTGCTTCGCCGTTGTTGCGTTACTTCCAAGATGCTGTTTAGCGCTTGTGCAGGACAGCGGCAGTGTCTGCAGGTTTTATGGGCCCTCGGGAAACATATTTAATATTTCTGTGTAAAGCAGTCCAAGGGGCTGAGGTTTAAAAGAATCACAAGGTGCCATGAACACATCAGTCCCTTCAGCCCCATGCCACACCTGCGACCTACGACGATCACGGGGGGTGGGCCGGCTCAGCTGTCATGGGCCAAGGCAGGGACCAGCGGCTGAAGCGCTTACAGATTCGACGCATCGAAAAGGATACGTGTCAACTTTATCTGCAAGCAGGGTACATGTCTTTCGAGATGCTGACCTGGACAAGGCGAAGGCCATGCTGAAAAAATTCGATTTGCCCATGGGGCTGTTTCAGCTCTCGCACTCCTCGCCTGATCTTCCTGCAAGATCTGGTATGTGGCTTCCGCGATTTTCTTCTTGGTCGCCTGACCCGACGAAGCATGGACCAAGTCAGATTCCATCACCATTGCCCCCTGATCGTCGACCACCCGACTGTCTGACATCCCATCTGGGGCCTGATCTCGGTAGTAGCCCTCTTCAGTGACATGCGCAAGCTTCCTTGGAACAAACAGTCAAACAAGCACAGAGCCTATTATAAGCACTTGCTTCGTCTCGTGCTTTCCGGGGTTTTACCGACGGGTACGCAACGGGCACTGGGTGCGACTCATGAGGTCCTGGTGCGTACGTGTGCGTGACTACATCTGCCTTTTGCTACCGTTCGCGCTCTTCTAGAGGCTCCTACTGGCTTCGGTCACCATGAAAGCACCTGCCGACTGTTGCAGGGATTGCTCATGCTTCTGCTTGCCATGCCCCTAAACCCTAAACTGGCTGCATTGGAAAATCTCTGAGTTGCAAAGGCCAAACAGACTCCCTCTTTGGGATGGTCACGGATAGCCCCGCCCTGCCAAGTGACTGCTGTGCAGACTCCGACAGGCGATCAAAGAGGCCCCGCTCAGTCTCCGAGGCAGGCTCACACAGGAACCTGAAAGCCATACCACAGGTTCTTCGCTGATGCGCCGTCCCCGCGGTTGGTGCGGCACACATGAAGCTGTTGAAACTTCAGCAAGGCACCGCCGAATGTGGAGCTGCAGGTCTGTGCACACAGCCGCAGAGGAGTCGCCTTAACAGGGAACACAGGCAGCGCCCCATCAACATGCTGCAATCGGAAGTACCACAAATTGCCCAAGTCATACCGACAGGCACCACTTGCGCAACAATTTGCCACATCCACTAGCCCTGCTGTTGATGCTGCAATCTCACTTCCGTTACAACTGCTATCACCACCAGCACCACCACCCGTCCCCCTTCGGTGGTAAGAGAGTTCTTCGACCCCTTTCTTGCCAAGCCACCGATCTCCCGCATCTTGCGTTGCCCTTGCGACTTCAACACCTTGGGCAAAGCCCGAAGCCGGGGAGTCGAAGCCCGGACAAGTACGGTTGATGACAAAAAGCCTGCATTACCCATAGTAAGGAATATACAATCATTCCCATAGTCTAGGGTCCTCGAGGTAATGCAGGATTTATCTCATCAACAGTATGACCCAAACATCGTGGCTGCCGGGATGGGCAAGGTGACCATGCTGACATTGTCGCAGCAGGCTTTGGTAACCTGATATTGTGGGGATTCCGGGCTTCGGATTTTGCCTGTCGCCATGCTTACGGATGAAGGTCCCATGTTGATCCCGATGCTGCTGCCCAGGATGGAGAGGGAGCAAGGTAGAAAGCATACCTGTGCAAAGTCCGCCTGATCGATGAAAAGACATGTCCGAATTCTCTGCGAGTAGCAACACTAACGTACATCAACGGCAACGGCAGCAGCAGCACCACCAAGAACGAAAGAGCAAAACAAGAACACAAGAACAGTTGGATTCGCTGGGATGCTTGCATGACGAGAGTTGGCTAGAGCATAAGGCGAATCAGAAAGCATTTACGGTGGCAAGTCTGCAGCGCGACAGAAAATTGAATGCACCATACTGCACATCGTTCACCTCATGCTCTCAAGAAAACCTGATGCACCAAGGCGCATTGTCCAGAAACACAGCCTCGGCTTGCGGCTCAATGGGCCGTCACGTCGGTAACGCCTTCTGCCAAAGCCAAGCCGCCATGATCAGATTGAAGAGGCCCACCTGGGAAGCGGTCAAAAATTCCAGAGCCCTCCAAGAACCAAACATCGTCTTCGCAATCCTCAACTCCAACTCCTCAGGCTGATCTCTCACTGGGCACACGACTCCAACGGTCCTTGCCAGGCAAGCAAACAAGACGAACAAAGGGTTTCAACGCGTCTCAGCACCCCAAAGTCCAAAGCGCCAAGCATCATCGTCGTGAGAATGTAGAGCACGAAGAAGGGCATGCCCAATTCGAGCCGCAGGCGCTCTGGCAGTGGGGTGCCGTCCTCATCTCATCCCATCCCTCTCTCGCGTTGGGAAGACCAGAGCTAGGTGCAACTGAAGCTTCATAGGCTGCGCAGCCATCCGGTCCGAAACATCGAAACAAGGTGAACATCGAGCTCGGCATGCTCCCAAACTCCTGGACCACACAGCAAGCGCTGCAAACAGGATAGGGGCAAAGCCATACAGCAACCGCTGTGAACAGGATAGGGACAATGCCACACAGCAACCGCTGTAAACAGGATAGGGGCAATGCCACACAGCAACCGCTGTAAACCAGGATAGGGGCAGTGCCACACAGCAACCGCTGTAAACAGGATA
>CAJNJA010014224.1:776-12300 GCA_905231915.1 Symbiodinium necroappetens | reverse complement strand
GCAGGATAAGACGTGTTATTTTCACAGTGTGTGTGTGTGTGCGTGCGTGTGTGTATGTGTATGTGTGCCTGTACGATTGTATGTTGGTACATGTTCTGTTTTTTGTATGTTTGCTTGCACTCATGGATAGATGGATGGGTAGATGGATAGATGGACCAACGGATGCATGTTTGCTGTAAGTCTGGACAACTCTCCGAGTTCACGGATGTATGTATGTATGTATGTATGTATGTATGTATGCACGTACGTATGTATGTATATATAAGCATCTCGGCTCTGATGACTTCTGACTGGTCTGGAGGACTGGTCGGGGTCGAGCTGGCTAGGGGGTTCTTCCTCTTGGCGAGTGTGGGGTGTGGTTGTTTTGTGAGAGAGGAGAGAGAGAAGGGTGTGACTTGGTGATTCGGGGTCGTAGCCTCTCACGATGCCATGGGGCCTCGTGCGTTCAGCCTGGGCCACTGTGACAATAAGATCCCTAAGCATTTCTGGGAGCCTGATCCTCTTCAGAAGTTTGTGCGCGGGGTCGTGGAGCATTTGGTATTCTTTGCCCTGTGGGCTCGGCAGTCCCACCGATTACAATTTGCCTTCAGAAGGCGCTGTGACCGGCGATGGCATGCTGCCTCTTCTTTCGTTATTGTCCTGGAGGGATGGCATCTCCTGGTCAAGGCCAGAGACAGGCTGGAGCTGCTGCAGGAGATTTGCCGGTTCGATTTGGAGTTTGGGAGCTCTATGTTTACTTCTCTGTGTGTCCAGCAAGATCCCTCTTTGGACACGATGGATTGAGCATGCAGGGCTGCATGGCTTGAGAAAAGGGCGGTCGGAAGTCTCCCGCTCCTTGCGAGGGGCCTACAAGCTGCAGCGTAACCAGTATAGCAATGGCCCGAACTTCGTGGACAGGTTTGTCGGAATCCTGTTTCTCCCGGCTGTCTGCATCTGCAGTGCACTAGGTGGTGTGGTGGCCATTGCAGGCCTGTGGGTAGCATGCTCAGGTAGCCCCTTCAGGAAAACAGGCTCTCCGGAGGCTCCTGTAGTGAGCTCCTCTGGAAGATGGCGATCCTCGGGACTCTGGCGAAGACTGCTGCCGCTCATCCTGTGCCCCATCATGTCCTTGCAAAGTGCAGAGACAGCAGTGAATTGTAGGGAGGGCAAGTCCAGATGCATGTACCAGAAGCCTGTGTTCGTGCAACTTGTACCACTGCATCCCGCTCTGCTGCGAGCCGGGGCTCAAGAACAGGACCATAAGTTCGAGACGAGGCCACAGGGTGGTGGTTGCTACTACGAGGCCCCGGGCGGCATGGCTGCGGAGGCTCCCCCACGAGCAGATCAGCAAGACGAGGACCGACCTCCCTATGACTCTGGATCCTCAGAGGACGAGCCAGAGCCCGCGGCAGGTTCCGATAGGCCAAGGGCGGGGCCACCATGCCCGCCCCCGCCGATGCCCATCCAGTATGTGGCCAGCATCTCCGCCAAGGTCTCACAGGCGGTCAGCACGGCGATGGGCTTAACGAGCTGCAGGATCTTGACAGTCATTCCGCCATACTGGAAAGACTTGAAAAGGGTCAAAGTGACCATAGACGGGATGATGCCAGGAGATCTTTACCATCCACATGTGCTCAGTGTGGAAGACGATGTGGTGAGTGCAGCAGAGGCGCCGGAACACTACGAGGGACCGGCCCGGCCTGAGGGCCCGGCCATCCCGCCAGTCCCCAAGCAGCCGTTTGCGGCCCCTCGACTTCGAGCTCGTGCCGATCCAGCTCCGAAGACTGGCCCTACGAAGCTCACGGCGGCGGAGGTGGATGAGGCCCTCGCGGATATTGAACTGGACCAGCTGATCCTCGAGCTGGACCAGGAGGAGACTGCGACCAAAGTAGAAGATGCCATGGCGGAGGCCGACAGCCAGAAGGCATCAGGTTCCGGTGCCACCCCGTCGGCGTCGTCATCTTCGAAACGGTCCGGGACTACTGCTACGCTGGCGGCGGCAGCCCGTGAGGATGCCGAAGATGCAGAGGAGTATGTCAGAGTGCTCCTGGATGATGACAGCAAGGCTGGCCCCCCGACCAACAACAAGTCGGCCCCTCATTTGCTCTACAAGCTATGCAGGACTGCTAGGAAATATCACAGCAGCATGCCCAGCCTCCAGTCCACATGCTCAGGCGTCGCAGACGGCACCTGTAATAGTGAGGCAAGGCCAGCTGAAGTTTTGACCCACGGGGGCACCTCGGGCCAACAGGACCGTGATGCCCAACACATGTGGCTATCATGCCCGGAAGCCATCGCGAGAGCTGCACGGAGACCGCTCCGCAAGTGCACAGACAGGATGCACAGCTATGGCGAGTGCGTGTTAAAAACCGGGCCGATCGCAAACGTGTCTACCTGCACCAGCCTGAGTACTTGTTCCTCTCTTCCATTGACCTGGCCGGCCAGGTACAGCCCCACATCATGGTTGTGTACATCGTCGGTGGCCTTACAGATGTTCATGTGGTGCATTGTGTGCATACTCGGAAGATGGGTGTACGTGCTCAAGTTCATTCTGAGGTGCTGTACCCAAGCCGCACCACGAGCGAGATTCAAGGTGGGCAACCTTGCACAGTGCCATTGTATTTTGACAGACACAGGACGTGAACATCAGAGCATCGATGATCCCAACCACGGCTCAGGCCCCCGACACTCTCCTGACTCCGTCTTCAAGAAGAGCAGTCTGGGTCCCAAGTCCCAGAACCACTGTCACAGCGCTCATTTTTGTGCTTCAAGCTGGCTGCGAGTTCTTCTTTGCTTCACGCTTCTTCAGCTAGCTCACACTACAGTGGTAGATGCGAGGGTTGGTTCTCCTCCACTCGGAGAACCTGGAGCCTACCGACAAGAGGCACCAAACCACGTGGAGGCAAAGCAGGGTGTCGTTCGACATCACATACCTCCCGGCAATTTTCGCCCCAAGGCTTCACCAAAGAAACGATCGTTGGCACGTGCTATCGCTCGTGCCTCAGCCAGTGCCGACAATACCACCATTTACCGTGGTCGCAGGGTGCATCTACACGCCTTGGGTTCCCCAGCAGGACACCCCTCTTCCTCGATGCCACGCTCCTCCAAGCAGACCACAAGGTTGAATCCCAGCCAGAGGCCAGCACGCAAACTTAGAATTGTTAGCTGGAACTGTGGGGGTTTGTCGTCGACTTTGTACGATGAAATTCTGGAGTGGATGGTGGAGGAGGATAGACTAGGGCGGCCCGTGGACGTGCTCTGCCTCCAGGAGACCTCCTGGAGGACTGATCAAGAGTTCCTCACCAAGGAGCGCAGTGGGTCCGCGGCTCGCTGGTTCGTGGTTCACACCGGCTGTCGTGAAAAGGCTGGAGTTCTCTGCATGGTAAGGAAGGGACTCGTGGGAGAGGATGGGATCAGGCACACGGTGCTGGTGCAGGGCAGAGCCCTGCACCTACGCTTATTGCTGCAGGTTCCCCTTGATCTTCTCTGCCTCTACCAAGTGGCATGGAATCCTTCCAAATCGACGTTGGATACCGATCGTAAGGTGGCACACCTTCTTCAACAAAGGAGGTCAGTGTGGAAGGCAGCCTCCAAGTGGGTGGCCCAGATTCCGTTGCGTCATGGCTGTGTGTTGCTCGGCGACCTCAACACGCCGCTGCTACCAGAACACCCTTTTTGTGGGCCAGGAGTCGTTCCTCGTCGTGAGATCCCTCAACAGGACCAGGCTGAGCTGCAAAATCTGATTAGACAAATGGATGGGAGAGCCCTCAACACGTGGTCTAGAGGTGGTGCGGCGGCTCGCACCTACATACCCCCGGCTACGGGCTCAGCCTCGCAAGGGACGCAAATAGACTACATCATTGTGCGGGAGAATCTTTGTGACCAGGAGGCTCGCAAAACTCGCCCTTTTGTGGCCCCCTTCGTGGCGACCTCAGGAGGCCGACATCTCCCACTTGATTGTCAGATCCCTGCCCCACGCCCCCCGCGGAGGAACATGCATCCACCCTCCCGAACGGCCCCGGCCAGGGCACAAGCGATGCTACACGAGCAGAGCATTGTACAGCAATTGTGGCAACATACCGAGGCCCTTGAGGGATCCCCTTGTTTGCTAGATCTGGACACTGTTCTACGAGAGGCATGGGACCAATCTGCGGGGAAAGCCACGTCCAAACGGGAGGACCGGCAAGGACCAGGTGCAGCCCCGGACACAGCCACCCGTAACCTGGTCAGACAGCTCTGGCTTCTTCGGGCCTACCTCCGGAACCAGGCCAGTCAGCTTCAGGCTCGCACTCGATGCACACCCTTGTTGGCCATCTGGCAGGGTTGGCGACATGCCAGCCGACTTCAGGCAATTCTTCGGGAACTGCGGCGCAGAGGCAGGCGAAAGAAGGTTGAGATGGTGGCATCGCTGGTCCAAGAGAGCAATGTGTACCAAGCCGCTCGCAGGGTGGCACCCAAGACGCAACGCCGCCGACTTCAGCTTCGTACTTCGGCTGGAGCCCTACAAACCCATGAAGAGGAATTTCATGACATCATGACCTACTTCAAGGGGCTCTACGCGGGGCCTCCTCCGGCTGTGGAAATCCTGGCACACCCCCTACACCTCACTCAGTCTGAGGTGACCGGTGCTCTACATCACCTCGCCCCGAACAAGGCCCTGCCCTCAAGCTCTGCACCCGCGGTGCTCTGGAAGCTTCTGGCTGAACGGCTAGCCCCAGTGATCACCAGACAGTTTGAGGCCATTTTCCAGCCGGGACCGATAGCTCTACCCCGACAGTGGTGCGCCTGCGAACTCGTTCTGCTACCGAAGCCTGGCAAGTCTCTCACTGCCGTGAGCCAATTGAGGCCAATTTGTCTCTTACCGCCAATGGCAAAACTTTTGGCCACAGCCTTGGCAAACCGACTTCGACACTACGCGGTCACTTACTTGGCCCAAACTCCGGTGTTCGCATACATCCCTTCCCGGGGTCTTGCACAGGCTCTCGAGAGAGTAGTTGGACATTGTTCCCAGGTCAGAGCACTGCTCGCTGCACAGACGAACTCCCTATTTGCAAGACGAGCAACTGGCCCTCGCAGGCCCCTTCTGGGGGGTATGATGCTTTCGTTAGACATCACCCAAGCATACGATGCGGTGGCACGGGAGGACCTTCGCGCAGCATTGTTGGACGCGGCGGTCCCAGAGGGACTGGTCAGTGCCATACTGGCGATCCGCGGGCAGGCTCACTTACTGGTGGGTCACGGGGGACATAGAGGCGAGGTCCACTTGTTGAAGGGATTGCGGCAAGGTTGCGGATTGTCGCCGGTGCTCTGGGCAGTGTTCTCAGGGTGGCTACTCAAGCAGCTGGAGTCCCAGAACAACTTGACTGACTTCGTGTCCAGGTCGAACACTACCTACGCTGATGATTTCATCTTCAGCTGGATCATCGACTCCGGCTCAGCCCTTGAGAATGCTTATCGTCAAGCCAGGATGGTCCTGCGATTCCTGGACTCCAAAGGCCTCACTATCAGCCCGAGCAAAACGGTGGTCATCCTGGAGGTCAGGGGCCCACAGGCGCACAATGCATTGTCCAAGTACCTGGTGACGCTGAAGGACGGAGTGCACATCCGCTTCAAGATTCAGGACCGCAATGTTGACCTCAAAGTGGTGCATCAACACACATACCTAGGAGCACAGATTGGTTTCCGGAAGTTTGAGCAGCAGACGGCTCAACATCGGATGCAGCTCGCCACCAGTCAGTTCCAGCGTCTTAAACCTGTGCTGAGGTGTCAATCAGTACCGTGCAGCCTACGCATGCAGCTGTGGAAGGCCTGCATCCCACCGTGCTTGGCGCATGGCTTAGATTGTACAGGGCTCCCACCCGCGGAGGCAAAACAAGTCGAGACCCTGTTGATTACACAGGCCAGGGCAGTTGCAAGATCGTATAGCTGGCTCACGCACGAGTCCAACAAGCAGTTCTTGCAACGACGTCGCATCAGGCACCCAACCGAGTGGATTCTGCAGGCCATCAAAAATCGAGAGGCCATGGATGCACACCTTGGCTCTCAGATTCGACCTGGAGAGGCGCAGCTGCAGTGGCGGCGAATGCTGAGGGGCTGCCTGCAAACAGCTAAGCCGGAACATGCAATGACCATGCAATCTTCCACCGTAGGCGACCCAGCCCGAGTGCCCAGTGTTCGTCTCATCCCTGTGGACAAGATCATCCATGAAGTCTTTGAGTGCAGCGAGTGCGGCATCCGGTTTAGCACAGCAGCAGCTCTCAAGAGGCATACATTCCTACAGCATTTTGCTGAGGAGCAACGCCTTGCACGACAGCAAGAAGTGAAACAATCGGCACAGCAAGCCAACATGGAGCACTCCAAATCAGGAATGCCGTGGTGCAAGCATTGCTTGAAGAGATTCAATAGTTGGCCCAACTTCTACTACCACATCAATGCTAGGGGTTGCGAAATGCTGAGAGCCATATACGATCAGTCTCAGCCGGGTCATACGCTTGCTCTGCTATCAGAAGCCCTCGTACACAATCCAGACATCTTAGAGAAGGCTCGGCAGTGTACATGGCTCGACCTTGCATCGCACAGCTTGGTCAAACAGAAGTTGCATCATTGTGTCGAGTGTCGCCACTGGAGTCTGAAGCCTCAGTATGTCAAGAGACACATGTTGGCCAAACACCCGGAGCTCACTGACATCATTCAGAAGTGTGCCTCTTTTGTCAAGCAGAGCAACCTTGGGCTCACTAGTCCGTGCAGATTCTGTGGTGAAACCTTCAATCGCAGAGACGCTCACTTGCGATCTTGTGTTGCATTGTTCAGTGGTGCCTTCTTGTATACGCGAGTTGCACGTGGACCTCCACTTGACTCAGAGCCGCGTCATGGCCCCACCAGGAGCGACAGAGGCGGAGAACCCGCTGGAGATGCAGCGCCAGAGCCTGGCAGATGCGACCACGGAGCTTCAGCTGATGGAAGCACTGGCCCCTCCAGGCACCATCGGACTTCCGTCGGCCTTGCAGCTTGCTGGAGTGGCCTCGCCCAACCGGGTGCGGACAGATCAGACCCTCATGGAGCCCGACCTGGAGCAGGAGCGGGACGAGGAAATGATTCCGGACAGGCCCTCCAAGTTCTCTCGACCAGGAAGCAAGGGCCAGGGACACAAAGCAGGCCGAGGCAAAGGGCAGCAGCATCAACGTCAACAGGACCGACAGTCAGGGAACTCCTTCGCAGGGACGGCTCAGCAGGCCAAGGACAAATCCCAGCAGCCGGACGAGGCGTCCACACGCAAGGAGCTGCAGCGGTTGAAGGCCCAGGTCACCATGCTCACAGCCTTGATCCTCCGGCACGACAACCAAATCAACATTGCGAGGCTCGACACCGCATACATCTTCTTCCTTCGAACCGACGTCCCGGGAAGCATGGCAGCGGCCCTCTACAAGACAGGCCTGACATGGAAGGATCTGAAGGAGAAGCATCCGGAGAAGCTGGAAAGCCCGATGCGGGTCATCCTGATGCAGGGCTTGCTTTCCAGCGTCCTCAGTCGCTTCGAGCAGATGATCGCCGACGAGGAGAAGAAGATGCAGGCCATAAGACTCGGGTGGCTCAGCGAAACCGGGAATCAGGTCATGGGGATGAAATGGGACGTCACCCGCAAACAGCATGTGGTGGACCCCATGGTCAAGGCGATGGAGATCACCACCGTCAAGGAGGCCCTGACGGAGCTCATGGTCTTGTGCAAGGCCCCTTTGGTGGTCAACCGCTTTCATGCCACCAGACCCATGGCGGCGGAGTACGACTCGCCGGTACTCCCGATGATGCTGGACATCGGTTTCCGGGTGGAGGCGGCGGACAGGACATGGAACCTCTTCAACCAGCTCAGCCGCTCAGCAGTGTGGATCAGTGCAGGAGCCTACATGCGTCACGATCGCCTACAGAGGGGACCGTTGGCACAGCGGCTGGCACTGTTCACGGAGACGCAGAACCAATGGTGGAACAGGTCCTGAAAGCACGGCTGGGGAATCGTAGCAATCATTGCTACTGCAATGCGTTGCTCAAATGTTTGTGGGTCTTAGCTGCGAGGTCCCCCGGGCCGGAGCCTTTACTTCCTGATAGGCTGAGCAAGTTTCTAAGGGGCTTCTTCTCCGCCACCGGGACCTCGTATGTGTGGGGAAATCCTTTCTGGCGGACCTGGCTAGGGGCGTGGCAGGCGCCAGATGACCAGCACGACATGGCTGAGTTTTTGCAGTTCCTGGTAGCAAAGAGCACCGGTCTTGAAGTACAGATCGGAGCTGCTTGGGAGGCGAGGCTTGAAGCCGAGGGCCGATTGATGAAGTATGATGGGGGTTGTTCCAGCCCGTTGTGCCTTCTGCCTGGTAGGGGTAATTGCACCATTCAGCAGTTGCTTGACATGTGGCATTTGCAAGCTCAATCACATGCCCTTCTTGCGCCACCCCAAGGGTTGACCTTACAAGTCGGCCGTTTCCGCTACAGCAGCCGGGATGAGCGTAGCATCAAGCTTGATTCCCATGTTGTGCCTGACCAGAGAGTGTTTGTGCCTGTTTTTCTTCATGGAGTGGAAACCCGACTGAGTGAGTACAGATTGTGTGCCTTCACAGTCCACCACGGTGATACTCCTGAGAGCGGCCATTACACGGCGATTCTTCTATGCCACGATCGTTTCTACAAGCTGGACGACGGAGTGCCAGCAAGGGCGTGTGATCACCAGGAGTTTGAACAAGGTTGCTCGAACTCGTATTTGTTTTTCTATGTTAGAGTTGATGTGTGAACATGCCCGGGCCCTGCTCAAGGGGTGTTCGCACCGAGGGCTCAGGTGAGGCTTTTGGGATGTGGCAATAGTCCACAGCGGCTGCCGGGACGAAATCGTCTTGTCCCATTCTCGTTCGCAGAGATCTGAGACTTTGCAACGCGGAAGTGAAGTGAAGTATGTATATATATATATATATGTATGTATATATGTATGTATGTATACATATGTGTATATACAAGCATGTAAATACACAGAGACATATACACACGCTTAGACACACACACACACCCATACAGATATATGTATATATATACACACACCTGAGTATAAGTATACATTAAAAGCAGATACAAATATATACACACATATATATATATATGTATTTGCATGCATGCATGCACACATGCCTCTCACACCTAAGACCCACAACCAAGAGCTGCAGGCGTCACTGCCCAGACTGTAAGCTCCGACGCCAATCCTCCAAACTTTAGGGTTTAGGGTTTAGTTCTTTAGGGTTTAGGGTTTCGTTCTTTACAAAGTTTAGGTTTTAGTTCTCCAGGGTTTAGGGTTTAGAAAGTTTAGGGTTTAGTGGAACAAGTGCGTGGGCAGGGACGAAGGCAGTTGCTTGGCTCCTGCGGCCGCGCTCCAAGAGCTTGTGGATCTCAGAAAGTACAGGACTGACCGTCCCCGTGGCTTTCGGATTTCGGGTATTTCAGGGTTCAGGGTCGGGGGTCTTAAGGCCCAAACCCTAAAACCAAAGCCGAAAGTGTTTGTATTTTCGATTATCGTTGACTGGTGTTTTTCCCATTCGAGAGTTTGCCGGATCTATAAGTGCGTACAGAAGGTGGAACTGAAAAGCCCATGCGGGTTCTAATCCCTAAACCCCGAACTCTAGACCCCTAAGCCCTAAACCCGGGAGAAAGGGCCACTACACATTTAAACAAAGAAAACCCTAAGCCCTGAACCTCAAGCCCGAAACGGCTTTTGAGTTTCGGATCTTTCGGCCTTCATCATGGTCACATCGCAGGTTGCAGTGCATCATGCATTCGACATGCCACAGCTTTGTCCGGAATCCTCAGATTTTGGGGTTCAAGTAGAGATTTTTGGCATGAGGGCCGTGAAGCAGGAATCCTTGAAAGTTTGTTGAAGCCGCTGCTGGGGCGTTGCTCCCAGGAATTCAAAAGCCGTGCTACGAGACATCGCCAAGGTCTCCCAGGCGGGAGTCCACAATCACCTAGACCTCAAATTTCGGTTTTGGAGTTAGGGTTTCGGGTTTGGTTTAGGGCTTAGGGTTCTGAGGTTTCGGTTTTGGGAGTTTGGTCCACTCTCTCTGCCGATCCTGCCACCGTGGCAGAGCCACTTGCCAGCGTCTTCCGGGTTTGATGACATTCCCCGCTCTGCCATTCTTATCAAGCTGGTTGCCATGTTCCGGGGGAGGGTCAGATGGATTCCCAAACAACCCAGCATCTAGGCGGCCACGCATAGTGATATTGAAGCACACGCAGGCTCAAAACTGAACTCCTTCTCGTTTCTCTAAGCCCTCTGCTCTTTGCCCAAGGCCGCGGGCCCTGAACCCGAAGCCCTCGATTGCCCTGGCAACGCTTGGATTTGGGTTGCTCACGCCGCTTCAGGCAACGCTGCAGCTGGAGAGGAAGATGAAGCTGCATTATGGCGTCGAGGATCCAACCGACGAGGCACGGGCTTTTCGCCATGCTTTTTGTGATTCTTGGTGATGGGGAGTACGTCATCAATGCCAAGCACCTCGAGCCCCATGGATGTGCATCCGAGCGTTTTGTAGTGGCGAGGGCAGCCCTAGACTCTATTACTAGAGACCCCTAAGCCCTAAACATCCCTAACCCCCCCCCAAAAAAAAATCGAGACAGCAAAACACCAACAGGCCCTACAACAACCCCTGACACGAACCCTTAAAGGGATCTCTTGTTATTGTAGTAACCCTTCAAGGGATCCCTTGTTGTTATAGCAACCCTTACAGCGATCCCTTGTTATTATATCAACCCTTAAAGGGATCCCTTGTTATTATAGTAACCCCCGTGTTTTGAACCCTTGAACAGCCCTTAAAGAGACTTCCCACGCTACTCTGGAGCTCCCAGCCAGGTGCCGCCGCTTTGCCAAGAGTCGGCCTTGCCGCGCCCGGGAAATCTGCACAGCATCAAAAGCCACAACTACTACGTAGGACCGGGTTGGGGGTTCATGATTTAGGGCTCGGGTTCGGGGTTTAGGGCTTAGGATGTAGGGTTCGGGGTTTCGGGTAGGGTTAGGGGCCGGGGCCTAGATTTTAGGGTTAGGGGTTGAAGCGGCCATCACTCACAATGCTGAAAACATGAACCGTTGGTGAAAACTTCTAATTTTACGCCAAACTCAAGCGTTGAGCCCAAAAACCTTCACAAAACGAGGTCGCTCAGATCCCCTGTCTTCTTACAGAGCCAGGGGCGATCCGGGAAGCGCATCCCCGGTTGTCTTTGCCGGCTGTGCAGTCCATCGTGGCTTCGGAGCAGCTCGGTTGATGTTTGGGGTCTAGGGCTTAGGTTTGAGGGCTTTTAGGGGTTTAGGATTCGGGGTTTTGGGTTTAGCGTTGATGTTTTGTACAGGAAGTCTGGTGAGACCAGCGCTGAGGCTTGAAGTCAGGGGCTCTGAGGATGGATTGAACGCAGAGTCGGAGTTTCCCGATTAGTGACAAGGGTTGTGGTGCCATTTGCACTAAACCCGAAACCCCTAAACCCCAAACCCCAAGCCAGAAGCCCCTAAACCCCAAACCCCAAGCCATAAACC
>CAJNJA010014223.1:0-12300 GCA_905231915.1 Symbiodinium necroappetens | reverse complement strand
GACGGGTTCTGTGTCTGGTTCTCTTATCTGTTCATTCTCGGTACCTACAAGGGATTTTGATGCTAATCATTACAAGCCCCAGTGCTTTGGGATTGGGCGCAGAACAACCCAAACTGACTGCATCCCACAGGAAACCCTCAAAACCTTCAACAGCACAATAACCACCCTATAAAGCTTGGAGGTTCATAGGTAGTCATAGGTGGGTTATAAGTAGGGTAACCTTAGTTACAACCCAAATTAGGGGACGTATAACCCCACTTATAACTACCCATGAACCTCCAAGAGCCCCCATTAGAAAAAATGAACGTCAACAAAATAAAAAACTGGCTCATCGCCGCCCACCGCCGGAGTTCGCATGAAGCCCTAATCTCGCACACAGAGAAAAATGGAGCATCCTTCCTAGAAATATTACCAGAAAAGGTCCCTAGGTTTGTGGATTATTCTGAGGGCTACTATACGGGGAGGGGTTAATCTAAGGGGCTACTCTAAGGGTTCTGTTACAGGGTTTTACCAGGGGTACTATAAGGATTAGTTTCACGGTTTCGTATAGCGGCCTGAATGATTTGAACAGGGCTTTCGGTCTATCATACAACAAATTAACTTCAAATCTGCCAAGCCTTTATGGGGCTTGGTTCAAAAGGGTTGATGAAACCCAAACCCAAGACTGCTAAAAGCAGCTAAACCGTACGTAAGCCCACAGACCCCATGTTGAACCCTATGAAGAGCCCTAGATTCCGCCATGTTTTTAAAAGCAACCGAAAACCCCCCCGAGGAGCCCTCGATTCCCGAGAGAATCTCGCTTATAACGGTCGCAAGGCCTCGAGGATCTCCACCAGGGCCTCCGAGAGGAGGTCGTAGCTCTTCTGGGCATCCGCCTCCAAAAGGGCTCTTGGGGGTCTCTTGGGCTTAGGATTTTGGGAGATAGCTTGTTCCTTTAAGGGTTCGGTTTAAGGGTTTTGGGTTTAGAGTTTAGGAGTAGGGTTGGGGTTCCAAGGCTTTGAGGCTGAGAGCTGTTCGGTGTCCTCCAGGCTTGATGTTCTTCAAACTTTTCATACTTCTTTCCAGTTTGGGCCCCTTTGGAGCCAGGATGCCTCCCGATGAAGCACATCAGAGGGCCGACGGACGCCGGCAGGTTGTTCTGCGCACGGTAAGCGGCTAGAAGGCGACTGCCTACTTGGAAGTGCATGGATGGCTCTCTAAATTAGGGTCCCCTTTGGGGCGGCAGGGCAGGAGACTCCTCACCTTCGAACTCAACACTTGGGCACGAAAACCTCTGAAACACTCTCTGAAACTCTCAACTCCACGTCCCAGAGCCCTACAACCAACCCTACACCCCTCGTAAGTTTACTGAGCCCTAAACCCTGAACCCTTAACCCTAAACCCTTGGCATTTTGTGTGAGGCCTCCTGCATACGGGGCAGGAGCAGGTGCGGAGCGGTGGCGCCCTCCATACCTGGGACCAAGTTGCGTCTTAGGGCTTCGGGTTTGCTCAACCCTAACACCGGTTTGGGTTTAGGAATCCCGAAACCCTAAACCCCAAAGAGTAAACTCCAAGTCAGTCTAGGGTTGAGGGCTTGGCAGGCCTGATGAGGTTGCAAGGCTCCAAATTCACAAATCAAAAGTGGGCCTCCAACCCTGCATGCTACATGTTAAGGTTCAGAGTGCGGCGGTGATGATCGAAGGGTTACCTTAGAGCAGGGCTTAGAGCTTTTCATGGGTCAAGAGGGAGCTTATAGGGCCTGGGAGTTGCGATTGAGTGCTCCCGAGCCCGTGCAGCAGGGATTTAAGGCTCAGGGCGTTGAGGGCTTAGAGGTTATTAGGGTTTCGTGACTACGCGCGAGCGGTACGCCTGCTCGGTATTGGAAGCTTCAAAACGGGGCTCCAAAGGTGTGACATGTCTTTCCAAGCTGCTCGCGGTGGCTAGGATATCGCCAGGACTTTGGCCCGTTTTACGATTGGCTTCAAGGGCCGCTTCACCACCCAAGACAACAAAGATGCAGCCAGGTGGCCAGTCCTTCAGACATGAAACCGAGATGACCGCAAATGACAGTAGGCAGCGCCGGTAGTACCTTAGCTATCTTGTCATTAGGGGTACAGCTCCTGGAGGTGAGTGTTTCGAGTCTTTGTTTGGGGTACAAGGTCTGATTAGGGTTGCAATGATTGTCCCAGTGATTACCCAATGCACGGCCCACCAGCAGGTCCCTGCCCCAGGACAGACGCGGACAGAGACGGCCCGGACGGCCCGGACCCCGTACAAAACCCTGCCCGGACAGGCCCACCAACAGGCCACCGGACAGCCCGGACGAGAGGCCGCAGCCCTGGACAGACTCGGACAGAGACGGCCCGACAGCCCGGACAGCATGAACCCCGAAAAAAAACCCTGCCCGGACAGGTCCAACAACAGGCCCGTGCTGCCCCGGATAGCCTGAACCCCGGACAAACCCCAACTGCCCCGGACCGACTCGCACAGAGACGGCCCGGAACCCCGGACAAACCCCTGCACAGACAGACTTGGGGCTCTCCAAGGTTGCAAAGCTTAGGGGGGCTTCCAGGGCACTAGATCCAGCCACGTCACCACACCGCCTATGACTGCATACGGAGCCCGCAGTACCTTGGATACCTTAGTTGCTTGCAGGTCTCCGCGGGGTCCGGCGCCCAGTGTTGGGAAGGCTGTATAAGGGTTGCGAGCGAGCACCGACACTACTTTTTAGCTGCTGCCCGCGGCAGCGGCAGCGGTGTGCCGCTGCCAGCGCTCGTGCTCCGCTCGGCGCTTCTGGCGATATCTCATGTTGTTGACTTGCTCGCGGCTGAACGACACAGCGCCGCCGCATACAGCGCATTTGTAGCGTACATGCGTTTCGTTGCTATCTACCAAGGCATACTCGACTGCCGTGGTCCTGCCACGGATCGTGATCGACGCAGGGGGGCGCTTCTTCTTGAAGCGATGGCGAATCGGCCGGGCCGGCTCAGCTTGTGGCGGAGCTTGGAGATCGTCCTGCGTTGTAGGGTTTAGGGTTTAGGGTTTGGGGTCTAAGGTTTAGGGTTTTGGGCTCTTTTCGAAAGTTTATGTGTGACACGTTTGGGCTTCCTTGTTGCGGTACCGGGTTAAACGTAAGATTGAGAACCTGCTGAAGCAACCCTGTGTGTGACACGACACGACAGGAGATGAGGTGAGATGGTGTGATATGATATGAGATGAGATGACATGAGATGAGTGGATATGATAGGGTAGTATAAGATGGGATATGAGATGATATGGTATGACATTATATGATATAATAACGTTGGACGAATGCTTCAGATCTCACGAAGTAGATCGGATGCCCTGAGCTGCGATGGACAAATCTGGCGAAGTTGATCCGATGCAATTAACTGTGATGGACAAGTCTGACGAAGTTGATCCGATGCAACTTTGACATTGATACTGACGAATCGTCGTTCTTCAATATGAAATGCGCATGGTTTTCATAAGGGTTCGTATATTTTGTCAACCGAGAATGACATGGGAACCGCTCATGAATGGACATAGGATGTGACATATGGTATGATATGACAGGATGTGATATGATAGGACATGACGTAATTTAAACAGAAGGCTGGGTGTGAGGGCAAAACTCTTAAGCCTAAACCGGACGGGCTGGCTCCTCCTGATGATGGCCTGGCCCCGCTCGTGGGGGAGCTTCGTGATCATCCTGCGCTTTACAAGAACCCTACATTTCCAGCTTGTATTTCAAATCTTGCGTGTTTGTGGTTCTTGTCTCCAGATCCAGATATACACAGAACGCTGGATGTGAGCGCTAAACTCTTAGACCTAATCCGGACGGGCTGGCTCTTCCTGGTGATGGGCTTGCTCAAGTCGTGGCGGAACTTCGTGATCATCCTGCGCTTTACAAGAACTCTACATTTCCAGCTTGTACAACGGTCTTTGAGCCTGCCAGGGTAGCTGTTTTTCCGGTTTTTCCTACTGCGGAACAGACGACTCGGAGATTCGTTACCATTATGGTTCATAATGGTCCGCCCAAGAGCCCAAAACCCACTTCTGAAGATTGGCACTTAGAAGGGTCTGAAAGCGTCGTTGAGCCTGCCAAACTAGTCATTTTCCCTACTGCGCACCAGACGACGAGAATTGTTGATGGTATTCTGATTCCTACTGGTCATCCTAAAGGCCCAGAACCCTTCCAGGGGTGCTTTGGTTTTGTTTGACCAAGGGCTTATGTGTCCATGGTTCTTGTCTCCAGATATACACATCACGCTGGGTGGGAGCGCTAAACTCTTAGCCCTAATCCGGACTGGCTGGCTCCTCCTGGTGATGGGCTTGCTCCGGTCGTGGCGGAACTTCGTGATCATCCTGCGCTTTACAAGAACTCTACATTTCCAGCTTGCACAAGGCTCTTTGAGCCTGCAAGGGTAGCTGTTTTTCCGGTTTTTCCTACTGCGGAACAGACGACTCGGAGATTCGTCACCATTATGGTTCATAATGGTCCGCCTAAGAGCCCAAAACCCATTTCTGAAGATGGGCACTTAGAAGGGTCAGAAAGTGTCGTTGAGCCTGCCAAACTAGCCATTTTCCCTACTGCGCACCAGACGACGAGAATTGTTGATGGTATTCTGATTCCTACTGGTCATCCTAAAGGCCCAGAACCCTTCCAGGGGTGCTTTGGTTTTGTTTGACCAAGGGCTTATGTGTCCATGGTTCTTGTCTCCAGATATACACATCACGCTGGGTGTGAGCGCTAAACTCTTAGCCCTAATGCGGACGGGCTGGCTCCTCCTGGTGATGGGCTTGCTCCGGTCGTGGCGGAACTTCGTGATCATCCTGCGCTTTACAAGAACTCTACATTTCCAGCTTGTACAAGGGTCTTTGAGCCTGCCAGGGTAGCTGTTTTTCCGGTTTTTCCTACTGCGGAACAGACGACTCGGAGATTCGTTACCATTATGGTTCATAATGGTCCGCCTAAGAGCCCAAAACCCACTTCTGAAGATGGGCACTTAGGAGGGTCAGAAAGTGTCGTTGAGCCTGCCAAACTAGCCGTTTTCCCTACTGCGCACCACACGACGAGAAGTTTTGATGGTATTCTGATTCCTAATGGTCATGCTAAAGGCCCAGAACCCTTCCAGGGATGCTTTGGCTTTGTTTGACCGAGGGCTTATCTGTCCATGGTTCTTGTCTTCAGATATAGACAAAGCGCTAGGTGTGAGGGCTAAACTCTTAACCCTGATCCGGACGGGCTGGCTCCTCCTGATGGTGGGCTTGCTCCGCTTGTGGCGGAGCTTCGTGATCATCCTGCTCTTTACAGGAAACTACATTTCCAGCTTGTATTTGAGATCTTATGTGTTTATGGCTCTTGTCTCCACAGAAAATGAGGGCTTATTTAACCTGAATCCTTACCCCCCCAGTCCCCATCTCCCGATCGAAACACCGAAGATCTGTTTGATAACCCAGCGTCCACGACGCCCTTCGCGTGGCGCCGCTCATCAGTGCATGCTTGCACGGGCCGCCGCACGCGATTGCACAGGCGCAGGTCCTGAGCTCAGAGTTTAGGGCTTTGTTTGAACTGGACTGTGAGGGTGGGTTCAGGATGGCTTAGGTTGGGTTTTAGGTCTTACGGTTGGAGTTTTCGACGACAAGACCTAGCGGACAGCGCGATGCACCTGAAGCGGGTCGCGTGGTGCAACAGTACATGCCCATGAAAGCCTGGACAACTTCGCTCCAAGAGGCGCGCTGCAACACGTAGTCATACGCAACAGCAGCGAAGCGGTTCTGCTCCGCCAACGGTGCGCCTTGGGGTCTAGGGTTTAGGCTTCGGGGTTTTAGGGTGCAGGGTTTCGCTCCCATTTTGGTTGTAGCAGGTTGCTGCGGACTAGAGACCCGCACTGGCCACGGCCGTGGCCACGGAACGGCGGACTTCCTCTGCTAAAGCAAATGGATCGCCGCGGAGCTTGGAGATGGTGTGCACACATTTCGCCACTCGGCCTGAACACGTCTAAGACGGTCTAGCCATCTATCTTGCAGAACCGGGGCTACCAACAGAACTGCTCCTGACCCTCCTAACATGTCCACGGCGCCAGCCTGCAATGCCTGTCCACATGTCGAACAGCGACTCTGCCGTTCCCTGCGCCTGCAACATGTACATGGTCTGTAGTTCAAAAGATTGTGTCACACACACACAAGGCTCAAGCTTTACGGGCTTTGGTGTCGGGTCAAGTGTTTTGGGGATCCCACGTCCAGACAATTTCCGGACAGACGGACGATGCCCAGGAGATGCCCGCACGAGACGGCCCGGACAGCCCGGACCCCACAGAAACCCCTGCCCGGACAGGCCCACCAACAGGCCCCCGGACAGCCCGGACGATAGGCCGGACAGACTCGGACAAAGACGGCCCGAGAGGTTGGATGAACCCGGACGAACCCTGCCCGGACAGGTCCAACAACAGGCCCGTGCTGCCCCGGATAGCCTGAACCCCCAACAAACCCCGACAAACCCGTGCTGCCCGGACAGACTCGCACAGAGACGGCCCGGAACCCCGGAAACCTTTAAGCTTAGCGGGGACTTCCAGCTGCCGATGTGTTCAAGCTTTACGGGCTTTGGTGTCGGGTCAAATGTCTTGGGGATCCCACGTCACCATGTCGGAAGTTGTGGGTTTTGGGGCTGAACCTGTTACGGGTGTTGCTCGTGTTCCACCTGAGCGTCCTCGCAGCTGGCGCGCGCATCGCCCTGGACTGCCTCGCCCTCGCAGCAACCGGCTGGCTCCTGCGGTTTCCAAACCTTGCAGAAAGGCATCGTTGGCAGATCTCTCGGTCTCTATCTAAGCCTCTAAGCATCTTACAACAGGCACAAGCCCTGAATCTTGAAGTAAATAAGCCGAGAAACAGGCACGCTGCTGCGGTAGTACAGGTGCTTGCTCGGAAACCAGAGCATCTTCGGCAGGAGCCGCAAAGCCGTGACGACATCTGCTCGGCGTCCCGGCGGCTTCTCCTTCTCCTCGGCGGCCGCCTCGCCAGAGATCCGCTTCCACGCCGCCTCCCTCTCAGCGCCTTGTGACAGGGCCTTGCCATAGACGCACCGCAAAAGCGGCTCTTCTGCGACCGCTGCAGCCCACGGCATCTCGCGCTTACGCGTGACTTCGAAGACTGCGCAGCCGTCGCGGTGCATGTTGTAGCCAGCTCGCAAGCATATATGGTCTCCAACAGCTTCTTTCATCCTGCCGAGGCGAAATTCCCACTTCTTCGTGCCTGTAACCAACCGCAACAAAAGCTCGCCGGTCACTGGCAACGCTCTCGTCGAGCACTCGATTGGCTGTACTGGAAAAAGTACTGATGCCGAACCAGTGCATCCAGGCGCCACTAGCACGTCGAGGTGTGCATGGGAAGGGCTGCCAATGGCCTTCAATGCGCCCTCGAACGGATTGCCGTGCAAACGCACGTAGATATGGCGCTCGTCGGCGAAGTGCTCCAGCGCCGCCATCAAGTCCATAGGCGGGAGGGCCACGATCAGCGACTGCGTGGCCCTCGGATCCGGATGGCGGGCCATGTGTACTGTGTATCACATGCAACACACGCGGACGGACGCACTAGAGGACCCTCATTAGCAAGGAGAATGCACAACCGGACAGACCGGACACTCTTCCAAAAAGAGGTCCCCCGAAACACATGCTCGCTTCTAATGTAAATCTGCCGGGGAACTTAGTCCGCTGCTTCGAGGACATCTTCATGTACGCATTATACCCTCCTTGGAACGCCAACACCATGTGCGCAGCAACCAATCTCCCGTCGGCCGTTTCCGTTTCCTGGCCCGGGAGGAGCAGTGGCAAAACTTGCCACCGCTGTGGTCCTGACATTCGGGCAGGCTAATATCCGAATTATTATCGGGGTTGTGCTCAAAGATGTTCCGGTTGTTTTGTCCGGGCTGTTGTTCGGGGTTTTGCACAGATTGTCCTTGTCCTGCCGCTATTGTCCGGGTTTTGTTCAGGTTGCTGTCCGGGCCGATGTCCGGGTTGTGGTCCCTAAATCTTAAGCCCCAAAACAGCCAAACGGCCCGGACAGCCCCGGACAGGGTCCACGCGGAGTCCCCGCTGACATAAATATCCCGATGGAGCTCAGGGAGGGCTTGGGGTTTAGGGTTTAGTATGTAAGGTTTGGGGGTGTAGGGTTTAGCGTGGTGCGCTGTGCTGGCGGTCCTGGCCATAGTGTAACGATGTTGCTGCTTGCCACGCTCCTGAGGGACGACGTCGGGACCAGGGCTGCCGGAGCATGCTGTCGCTTCAGACTGCCATGGCCGCAGTTGGACTTGGTGGCCGAAGTTTCGCATTTCACCTGACGCAGCAACGGATACAGCGCGTAGGCAGGTGCTTCTATTCTATCACGAATTGCCCGTCACAGAGTGCCACAGACTGCAGATGCTTCCGCAAAGGAAAAGGCGGTGTCATACTACAGTAAGTGCCAAGGTGCCACTTGGCGCTCCTCGGCAGCCGACCTGCACCGGCCACGCACCTTGTCTGACAGACACAAGTAGAAATCCTAAACATGCTTGTGAGAGTGATGGCTCCAAGAATTCCTGCAGCAGCCCCGGACGACCTGTCAAGGCTGGACAGTAACCATGATACATTTAATGCAGCCTCGACGCTCCTGGTTGGCCCCTGCCACGTAGAAAAGGCTCGCGACCCCGTGAAGCCCAGCCACTACCAGCTGGCCTAACAGCTGGCTGCGAGCTCGAAGCCGAGCACCCTTGGGCGCCCTCGTGACGCCGTGACGTCCAGCCACTAACAGCTGGCTGTGAGCTTGAAACCCAGCACCGATGATGAGCACCTGTTGCATGCAAGGGACTGCGCCAGCATAGAGAAGCTTTGTTGGGGGTTCACGTTGGGATTAGGGTGGCAATGATTACCCCCCAATTAAAGGGCCGGACAGCCCGCGGCCAAAACCCCGACAAACCAGGCCCGTGCTGCACAGACTCGGACAAAGACAGCCCGGACAGCCCCCGGACAAAACCCCCGAACAGGTTTAGGGTTTAAGGTTTCCGGCTTACAGGGTTTAGGGCTTCGGGTTTAGGGCACGGCAAGGCCCGGCAACAAAGCCGTGCAGCCCCGGACAGCCCGAACAGCCCCGGGACAGACAGCCCGGACAGCCCCCGACATAACCCCGGACAAGCCCCGGACCGAAGGACCCAGTAACATTTCCGTACGAAACCCCGGACGGCCCGCCAACAGGCCCGCGCTGCGCGCGACAGACTCGGACAAAGACGGCTGCAAAAACGGGTCGCTCGAACTGGCCTGCACTTCTCGCTGGAGCACTTGCTGACGCAGGCCCAGAATGCATCGCGCGATCGATCCATGACGAGAGGACGAGAGGCCAGGAGACCCTGAAAAATGCCTGAGCCCTCAAGATCTGGTAAGGCCTTCACACCTGTCATTGAACCGTCCTCCAAGGTGCGACTTCCCAAAGCAACCCACGGAAGCAGGCGGCTCTGGTGGCTATAGTGGTGTAAAGTGGGACAAACCAAGAGGTTACGACGTTTTGGCCTGCGCAGCTCGGGACGGTGGCTTGGGCGGCAGTCACGGGTATTACTCAAGAAAAGCTCTGTATGCGTTCCCGATGAAGGATTTCAGGTGCAAAGGGTTCTTCAAAGCAGTTGTCAAAACGATGGTTGAAGCGTCTGGCCTGCCCTCGAGCCCTGTGCTGTGGAATGTAAGACTTCCGAAGGTGAAGCACATGCATGCCAGGAGACGTCATGGTGCACTACCCTGCGTCAAGAAGCTGCTTCGCATCCCCTGTCCCTCAATAGCAAGCCGCTTGTCTGTCGAGTTGCCATCCCAGCATATCCCAGCCCGCGCGAGGCAGGCGGAGGAGCAGCCAGGCCTGGCTAGAAAAAAGGGTCCGCGCAGACAAAGAGAGATTCGCATGGTGGGATGCACTTAGAAAATGTTGATAGGGGGCTCCATGCCCCGAAGATGATGAAACACACAGCATGCAAATGCCTGAATCATCGTCCGCATTGTGTTTAGATTCAGAACGAGCACATCCGGATACATGGTGTTGAGTGGCATTGACAACACATTCCATAGAAAACCCTCACCTGCTTACGCCAAAGCATCGTATTTCGAACAAGCCCCCCCCCCTTCCCAAGGTACCAGATTACGAACTTTTGTGAATGAACCCGGCCCGAGCCGCTAAGGCACTTCCAATCTGCACAGCTGCAGGTTCTGCGCCATTGATGCCGACGAGTTGGAATTCATCTATGCAAATTTACGTCCGTAATTTCAAGTATACATCATACATAAGACCCGTTAAGCCTGATGCATCGCAGACTGGCTCCACGCAAGAGTATCAGACCTACAGACGGTATTCGCATTGATGTGTACGTACATGAGCTTAATTAGCATGCATATACTATACCCAAAACCATAGGGACTGCCACCTTCCATATACATATACACAGGCTCATGCATTTTGTATACGTGTATTTTAGTATAACGTTCTACATCATATGGAACATATTATGTAGAAATACAGTACTCTCCTGACAGTAACGACAGAGTGTGTCTTCCATGGAAAGGCATATGACCAGGCTGTACTGCCGTGAGCCTCATTGGCCCTGCGGGCGCCCGATCAGGTTTGAAATTGCCGACAGCACATGCATGCAGAAGATTGCACATATGTGCAATTCGGAACAGTCGGTCGCGAAAGCAATGACGGCAGACTTGATCCGCCTGACGTTAGAGGCATCTGCCACTGCCCTGGGGCGTCTAGGCTGGTACGAGGGGTCGGCAGTCACTCCGACTGACCCTGTCCGAAATGCCCCTCCCCGCTCCGGTCGGGCACCATAGATGGCCTTGTACAATGTATTATATACAATGCTTCTATCTATATCTATATGTATATCTATATCTATATCTATATCAATGTCAGTATCTGTGTCAATGTATATATACATATGGACAGCCTTTCGATGTAGAGTACACCTGATTTATTAAATTGAGTCAAAGCCCTAAGATGCCCATGTATATGTATATATATATGGGCATAGTAAGGCTTTGAGCATCTTTCTTACTTTTTGTTTGTCACGGATCGAACCGAAATCAGAAATCTGTCTGTCTGGTTTTGTCTTTTTTTGAGCCAAAATAATCCATGGAGCGCAGGTTTGCGAACAACCGTCCGATGTACGGGATAAGAATATATCGAACCCCCGCAGGGGCGTGAAACGCCAAGACGTAAACAAGACAGTTTTTTCACAGAAACAGCCCCCCAAGCGCAGAGTGAAATTTCACAGACCCTTGGTTCACACACTGTACAGTCAAGTACAATTCACAACCCCTGCAATCTGTGAATGTTTTCTGGGCCCGTGAATTCACACCCGGTTTCGCGGCCTTTTGTTTATCTCGGGCAGGACAAGCGTCGGGTTTAACTCGCTTCAGTCGACGAGAAAATACACATCACCCCAATGTGGACGCTGTTTCCAGGAATTACACTAATTACACATCAGCGGCGAGAATACACATCAGCAGATGCCAACGCCCATGTAGACGCCGTGTTTTAGGGTTTGAGCCAACACTCACTAACAAGTCTCTCGCTAGTCTCTGGATCTCTGGGCACTCCAGGGAGTCTCACTTTAGTCTTTGGGGTTGGGCACCCCAGAGAGGGCACTCCAAGGAGTTTCACGGTCGTTTCTGGGGTTTCGGAAATCAGTCTCACCAGTGTCTCTGGGATTAAGCACTCCAAGGGAGGCTCACGGTGGTCTCTGCGATTGGGCACCAAGGAGTCTTACGCTAGTGGTAACTTTTGGGGTTGGGTCTCGCTGTAGTTCGTGGGCTCCATGGAGTCTCACAGTGGGTTCCTGGCTGGGGTTGGCCCGGAGTCTCGCGGTGGCGTTTGGGGTTGGGTATTCCAGAACACTCCTGGAAAAAAGATCAGTGGTGTCTGAAGGTAGTATCCGCGCTTCCAGCTGTTGGGGTGTCCGGGCTGGGGCTGCAGGTGTCCGGGCTGTTGAGCTGCTGGGGCTGTGGGCTGTCCGGGCTGTTTCCGGTCGTGGGGTGGGCCCGTCCGGGCGCTGTCCCGGTTGTGCGGGCTTCAGCTGCGCTCTAGTCCGGGTCAGTGTGTTCCGGGGCTGTCCGGGTTGTCCGGGCTTTAGCTGTCTGTCCGGGCTCGTGTCCGGGCTGTCCGGGCTGTCTCCGGTCGTGGGGTGGGCGGGGCTGTCCGGGTTGTCCGGGCTTTAGCTGTCTGTCCGGGCTCGTGTCCGGGATGTGAGTGCGTGTCAGGGCTGTCCGGGGTGTCCAGGCTGTCGGGGTGCATTTTAGCTCCGCAGCC
>CAJNJA010014222.1:0-12301 GCA_905231915.1 Symbiodinium necroappetens | reverse complement strand
CCATGCCCCTTTCCACCGAGCCTCAGATTTCATGTACAAACCTTATTGTATCTTGTAATGACCCTATACTGACCCCTACAAAGAACTCTATAAGACGCCCTAGACAACGCCCTGCAAACCCTACAAAAACCTTGTGATACGCCCCTGTAAGAGACAAGCCTGTTTAGGGCTGCAGCGCAGTGGGGCTTTAGGGACATCACAGACGACATAAGCTGAAGAAGAGTCAACCACGGATTGGAATTTAGGTTATTCTTCAGGGCTTAGGTCTTAGGGTTAAGGGCTCTAGGGCTTAGTCTAGTTCCTCCATGTTGGATGGGAGGGCTGCCTGGCGGGTCTAGAGTTGCTGGCTTCTGCCGGGTCCACCCCTGCTCGACACCACGACACTGGTGGGAATGATTAGTAATACTAGTAATGATAGTCATTGGTAGTAATAGTAATAGCAAGAACAATCGTATGGTAGTAGATGAATGAAAAAGTCACACGGCCACGGTGGTGGCACCGCGAACAAATTGTGGCAGCAGTGGCAGGAATGGCAATATTGTAGAAGGCATGTTGGCGATTGTGAAGGTCAGCGAATAATCAAGGCAATAGTTCCGATGAGATCAAGAGTACTAGTAACAAGCATGTTCACAACATTCATCAACACCCTAGAGAACAGTCGTCACAAAGCTACCAGCGAGAACAGCACTTGTGGTATATGATAACAAGGACAGCCAGATCAGCAATCTCTCTGTCAACAGGTGCTTGCTTCAAGCGGTAGTTCGGATGACAATCGCCGTCACCCTCCTGCCGATAAGGCCGCTGACATGAACCGACGTCGATTATGTTGGCAGTGGCGGTGGTATTGATAGTATGTAAGTCGTCAGCTTGATATGAGCACTAGCACTCGCAGCAGTTTCGGTGCTGAATGTACGAGCATGTGTTTTGCAGATCTCCCCCTGTCTGCCAGAGGATGCTCGGGGAGATCTTGAGGGCACGACTGGACCAACCTGTCCATCAGGACGAAGTGGTTGTTCGCTTCTGCATGCGCCACCTCGGACACCAATCCTAACAGCCTAAGACCCTCAAGTACTGGGCTCAGAGTAAAAACCTGAACTCTACGACCCAAAACCCATCATCAGAATAGGCTTTTGCTTGGAGGTTAGGTTTGGGGTTCTAGTCTATTTTTTGTGGGAGCAATGAGTAACTGCAGGGAGATATTCTTACCGGTTAGTCGGAGCCCTGTGTTGGGCTGCAAGTTGGGCTTCAGGCTGCAGTGTACTCGCGGTCATCCTTGGCGTTCATGTCCGCACCCACCTCCAGCTTGACCCGGGGTTTAGGGTTTAGGGGTTTAGGGGTTTAGGGGTTTAGGGGTTTGGGGTTTAGGGTGTTTTTTTGGGATTTGGGTTTGGGGGTTCTATCGGGTTCAGGTTTAGGGTTCCATCGTAGCCATCGCAGCACTGTGCCGAATAGCATGATGAGAATCGGTACACTGCAGAACGCCATGCGGCCCTCACATCGAACCCTAAACCGTAAACCCTAGAACCCTAGAACCCTAAACCCTAAACCTAGAACCCTAGAACCCTAGAGCCCTAAACCCTAAACCCTAGAACCCTAGAGCCCTAAACATTAACATCTGGCCGCTTGGCAGGGCCGGAGTTCTGTTCAGAGGATGGCGAGCATCTGCGGGGTTTGAGCTTTAAGGTATGTCTGCGGCTCTTGCTTTGTGGCTAAGCTCAATGATCTCTCCCAAACTAAAACAAAACAAACTCTCACCCTAAAGATCCTGAACACTAGATACCCTCCTTCGCCCGGAAAATGGGATCCCTGCCTCTTCCCTGAATTCCAGACTACAAGGTAGTCATGCTAGTTCCATCGGCCCCATCTTAAACCCTGAGTCGTGCAGCCTCGAGGAGCAACATGGTGGTCTTCATGTTCCCGCCGGCGGCCTTGGGTTTGGGGCGACTAGGGTTTTTTTCCAGGCGCCCTCCCTTTTCTCGAACTCTGCTTCTCGGAAACGGGATTTTCATTGCCTTGGGATTGTTTCCGAGGTCGTTTCCCAGGAAATGAGACTGATACATCTAGACGTAGATGGGTACAGATGGATGCTTGCTTGAAGGTGAGTTTACCCTTTCTACAGACATGTACGTTGTGTTGCTTGTCGTGCTTTTGATCCTTTCAGTTCGGCTGCTGTGCAAGAACAACAGCAATGCTGATATGTTTTGTTTATATATACACATACATATTGGCACACATAAACAGAGAGATGTGCATGTGCATATATATATATATACATAGAGAAATATACATACATGGAGAATCATCCATCCGACTCGCGCTGAGGACAGTTCCGCCACATGGATCGGTGTCTTCTTTTTGACATCTTTGATGTTGACATCCGCACCTCGTGGGGTCGCACGACATTTTGGGCATACACAATAATGCTACAAGAAAACCCCATCAGCCCTGTCTAGGATGCATCTGCAAATGTAGAGGAGTCCGGCTGGGAGTTCCACCCCACTCAAGAAGACGGCAAACACCATCTACATCGTCATTGGCCGCTGCCACGTGGAGCGCGGTCCTGCATGTCTGATGATAGACCACTCTGTTCTTGATCCCAAAACCGAAAAAAGGCACTAGAAACTGAAACCCAGCTCTTCAGAAATGTGGGCGAAGGCTTGTGAAGGCCTTCCCTGTGCGTCTGCGGAGTTGACTTTGACACCGTAGGTGTGGAGGAACTCCATCAGATCGTAACCTGGAAGCTGCTTGGACGGGTTGTATAGTATGATTTTGTTGCGGCGTGCATGCTGCTCTCAATCACACTGCTTTGTTCCCTGGTGGTACTGTCACTACTCTTGTGGGTGCTTTAGCTATAGGCATGGAACTCTTCATTAGCACCTTTACCCTAAACCCTAAACCCCTAAACCCTAAACCCGAGTCCTTTCCGATCTCCGGGATGAACTGAGACTGCGGCGCTTGTTCTTGGTGACGATGTTGAAGGCGGTCTCCCCCTGGAAGGGCCAGGCGAGTCGGGTTTCGGCCCGAACCCCCTAAAACCCTAAAATCGTAAACCCTAAGCGGTTTAGGATTCAGGGCTCAGGGTACGGAATTTCAAGGTGGAGCTGAATTGGTTCAGACAACACACTGGATGAGGACCCCCCTGATTTACTGCATCTCCCACTCAAAGTTGAGGTTTCGGGCTTGGGCTTCAGTCCTTGTTGGTCTTGGCGGACAGGTTGGCTCCGCGACGGTAGCAAAGCTTCGCCAGGCCCATGTTTCCGGTATGACAGGCCTGCCGGTCGCCATCACGAACTGACTGTGGAGATAACAGCAAGAAGATTCACAGTGCAGCAGCAGTGTTGATGATGTTGTCTTTTGCTGGTGCTGGTTCTGGTGCTGCTGTTGTTGTTGTTGTTGTTGCTGTTGTGGTGGCAGTGGTGGAGGCTGCAGCAGCAGGAGGAGTAGCAGTCGTAGCAGCAGCAGCGGTAGTAAGTAACAAGCACATGGCAAGAACACAAGTTGTGGCACTGCTACCACAAATAAACACGACAACAGCAACAGCGGCTGCAACCCCGGTCTATCAACTCTGAGGCGCAGACATACTCCAGCAAGGTCTGCTCAGTCAACACATCTCTGGCATCGATCTCGGTTGTCTCCTTAGGCCACAGAAAGGTGCCATAAACGCAGAACTCGTGAACGTGAAACACCATACACCCTAAATCCTAAACGCGGTACCCTAAACCCGGAATCGTGAAACTTCAAAGCTTAACTTCTACCAGTCAATGCATTATGGGACCCATTGTGCCCTTTCCAGACAAGGCCATCCTTCTTGCATCGAATTGTGCAAAAACCCTAAACTCTACCTGAAAAGCACTGCTGCGTGGGCAGCGGGCATTTTCCATCTTTTCGCTATCGCACCGGGCTGTTGTCCACCTCGAGGTTAGCGCGTGCTCCGGGAGTTGCATCTTGCGCAACGGGGTACTCTGCCAGGTCTTGTCCCTTAGCATTCAAAGGCCACAGACAAGAAGTAACAATCGTAAGAGCAATACTTAAGACACGATAGTCGGAATGCGAAATTCGAAGAAAAATGCGAATGTTGGTCAGTATGCTGCTCATACAACAAGCAGCATTAGGAGTAAGACCGACGAGAACGGTGATCATACCACTGAGAGAAAGTATACAACCAAGAATTGCAAGGATACTGGTGCGAAGAACCATCATAATGATAGTAGTGCTAGTAGCTGCTAGTACTAGTAGTGCCAGTACTGGTCGTCGTCGTCCTCGCGGTGGCAGTAGCAGTAGCAGTAACAGTAGCAGTAGCAGAAGCAGCCGTAGCAGTAGCAGCAGCAGAAGCAGTGGCAGAGGCAGTGACAGTAATGTTATTTCTATGTGTAAGCAGCTGGATCTCGATTTGTTGTGGAGCAGAGACCTCCTTGAGCTCATCCATCATCACAAGTAGGATGAGGCTATGAGGCTACTGATGCTGAGCTTGGCACCTGAGGATCCAGAAGCAGCATTTCGGTTCCGAACTGCGTGACCGGAGGCATCTTCTGTGGCCAGTAGTTTAGGGATGATGCCAGCGTAAGGACTGAGGGGACCAGGCAGGTGCGAATCACAAAGGTGTCCATGAGAACGCCGAATGCCATCACAAAGCCGATCTGGTTGTTGCTGGGAACATCACTGAGAAGTAGCCCACAAAAGGCGATTGCCATAATTAGCCCTGCGGATGTGATCGTGGGGCCTGTCAAGCACAAGCCTCCACGCACCGCAACCTCATTACTGTAGCCCTGCCTTCGGAGCTCAATGACACGAGCAAAGAGGAAGACGTCATAGTCGAGAGCCAAGCCAATGATGATGGTGCAGGTGAACACGGGAGCTGCCCAGTAGAAGCCTCCCCCGGGAGGGGTGGTGAAGGGGTTGTTGCCCGGGCCACCGGGCAGCCAATTGAAAGCACCATCTTGGTAAACCCACACGGCAATCCCGAACACAGCGACTAGGGGCACCACGACCGTGATGAACATCTTGATTGGGGCCAAGGCAGCCCGAAATGCAAAAGCGATCAAAGAGAAGACAATGAGGACTGTGCCAGAGACAATGTAGGGAATCCGGCCATACGTGACTTCAACGATGTCGAACACAACGGTGAGTGTTCCGAACAGCATTGGCTTAGGGGAATCCTGAAGGCGACGCCCCAGAAACAGACTCTCCGAGATGTCCTCCTCTTCACTTTGCCCCGTGGCCTTTTTGATGGCACCCCTTGCGGCCAGCACGAAAGGCCAGAGGGTGTCGCTGTAGGGATCGAAAGGCACGGTGATGGCGATCAAGGCCGTGTCTTCCCGCCTGGAGCTGACCAACTTGCCTGGGTCTTTGTGATTTGCGGGTTCCCAGTTGAGGGCTCAAGGTTTATCTGAGGATCATGAGGATTTAGGGTTCTTAGCGGTCTCACCTCGTTTAAAGAGAAGGGGACGTGAAGCACGCAGGTTCCCACAGCGTCCTCCTCCGGAAAAATATATATATATATGGAGGCTCATGCCACAACAAAGCGAAAAGGATCCCCACGACCCGACGTTGACCAAGTTGCCCCATTGCTCTCGGTAGGCCTCACCAAGGTCGTTGGGAAGCTCCAAGAGCGTCTCTGCGGTGAGCGAGCCGAAGGGATGCAGGTCGTCTTTCTTCGTGGAGTTCCATCGAAGGCACTTCAAACCCGAAGCGTTCCCTTGCTGTTCCTGTGCCGCTGGGAGTGGCAAAAGGGCCGGCCCCAGTAGGTCGGAGGCTTGAAGATTGAAAGGTGGGACGGAGAGATCCTCGAGAAGGATCTGGGCCAAGTGGCAGGAGGCGTCGAAAAACTCGTCACTTCGCACGCTGCCGTTGCTTGCCGGCAGCAGCACGTACTGCGGGCTGAGCTTCCCAGCCGGGAACTCTCGGGTAAGGTGCTGATAGGCAATGCTGGTGTCTGAGTGCGTAGGAAAGGTCAGCTGGTTTGCAAAACTCTCACGGTAATGGAACAGCACAGCGCATGCTGGGAGCAGGAAGGCCAAGCACAGCAAGGGCACCACAATCACTCCAGGTCTCGTCGTCACAGCCCTTGCGACAGCCGGCCAACAGCCTCTGCAAGCCCTCCCACAAGGTGCACGGAATCCGGCTCTCCTGTCCCGCCTTCGCTTCAGGGCTTCGGCTCCGAAAAGGCCCTTGAAGGCGCAGATCGTGCAAGGGGTCAGAGTGAGGTTCGAGGCCGCACAGAGAAAGACCGTCAGAGAGGCTCCGAGCCCGATGGTGGCGATGCCGCCGCTGGGGTAGAAGAGAACACCTGGGTTCTGGTTTCGGGGAATTCAAAAAAGTGTTTTAATTTAAGGAATGGTTTTAGGGTTTAGGGTTTATAAGGTTTAGGTAAGTACCTCTATAAGAGCCACAAGGGGAACCTTTTCAAAGTCTCCCAAGAGTGCCACCCGAGACACCCATGTAGCAGATGATCAGCACGGAGCTGCTGATCAGGACCACATGGCCACTCCTTTGGTCGGTGAAAAGGTTTAGGGTTTTAGGGTTTAGGGTTTAGGGTTTAGAGGGAGTTTCCGAAAAGAAGGGGGTACCTTGGTACCGTATATTGGGGTTTAGGGTTTAGGGTTAAAGGAAACTACAGGTGGGGAGTTTAGGGTATATATAGGGCTTCTATAAGGCTTCTATAAGGTATATAGACCTTCTACAAGAGGGAGCTTCCGAAAATAAGGGGGTACCTTGGTACCTTATATTGGGGTTTAGGGAAGGGGTACCTTAAAATATTGGGGTCCTTATTCATGAGGATCCTACTATTTTGGGGTACTATATTAGGATCCCCTATCTTCAGAAAACCCCCCAAGAAAGAGCCCCGGAAGCTGATCCCCAACCCAGCCTCCTTTTGAAAGAGGAGTTAAACTTCCCAAAACAAGACAGAACAGAAGTGGGAGGGTTTAGGGTTTGGGGGACCCCAAACCCTAAACCCTAAACTCTAAACCCTAAACCCGAAACCCTAAGCCATCCTAAACCCCTAAGCCCTAAACCCCGAAACCCCAAACCATCCTAAGCCCCTAACTAACCCCTAAACCCCTAAACCATCCTACACCCCTAATCTCTAACCAACCCCCAAACCCCAAACCATCCTAAACCCCTAACCCCTAAACCTTAACCCCCTAACCACGAAAACCTAAGTTCCATCCTACACCCCGAACCCCTAAACCCTACGCCCTAAACCCCTAACCCCAAAAACCTAAGTTCCATCCTAAACCCCTAACCCCTACACCCTAAACCCCTAACCACAAAAACCTAAGTTGCATCCTAAACCCCTAGCCCCTGAACCCTAAACCCCGAATCACAAAAACCTAAGTTCCATCCTCAACCCCTAACCCCTAAACCCTAAACCATCCTAAACCCTAAACCCCTCACCACGAAAACCTAAGTTCCATCCCGGCTTCTGTCTCAGCGTGGACCGGAGCGCGACCTCCGTCGAGGCCCCGGCCTCCACCTCTTCGGCGTAGCGCGTGAGCCTGTGCTGAGGAGTTTAGGGGTTTAGGGATCTTTAGGGTTTAGGGTTGTTTAGGGTTTTAGGGATGTTTAGGATTCAATTGTGGATGTTTAGGGGTTTAGGGTGTAGTGTTTAGGGATGTTTAGGGGTTTGGGGGTTCGGGGTTTCGGGATGGGATGTCTAAGGTTTAGGGGTTAGGGGTTTAGGGATGTTTAGGATTTAGGGATGGATGTTTGGGGTTTAGGGTGCAGAGTTTAGGGATGTTTAGGGTTTATGGATGTTTGGGGTTTAGGGTGCAGTGTTTAGGGATCTTTAGTTTAGGGATGTTTGGGGTTCAGGTTGCAGTTCAGAACCCAGGAGCATGAACAGAGAGTAGTCAATGGCCAGGGCAATACCCAAAAAGGCCATCGTGCTGGGCGCGAGGGGTGAGATGTCGACGACGTAGATCGCAAAAGGCAAGAAGATCCCCAGGGATGCAGCAAGGCTGCAAGCTAGGCAGCAGATGGGAATGATCATGAGGCGAAGTGAGCCGACTCGACTTGCCAGCACTAGCAGAGCGAAGGGCATCACAATGATGTCCTTCTTCTCGATATCCTGCCTGGTAGATGAAAGAGTGTCTGTGAACAAAGCAAGCTGACCTGCAATGCTGACAGAAACTTGCTCTTCTTCTTTCAGACCTTGCCGGTGAAGCTCTTGCACCAACTGGCGGACCTCGTTCAGCATGGCGATGACTTCCCGCTGCCGGTCTCCCACTGTCCACGAGAGCTGGAAGAGCAGCGTCTCGTTGGAGGCCGACAAGAAGGGGCTAGGAAGGCCCAGTCGCGCAGGGGCCGAAGCCGAAAATTGGAAGTGGTCTGTCCAATTGTGCAACACACCTACGTGCGAGGAGTTCAGGGACGAGCAGATACTCCTCAGCTCCTGCACCGAATGGTTCGCAAAGTCCAGAGCGGCAATGCCAGACGGGCAATGCCCAGCACAGCTGATGAGAACCACCTCCACATCCTGACAAAAGGCTACTTAAAGGCTATGGACTATGGAACTTAGTAAGTAAGGTTATAAGTAAGGTTATACTTAGGATAACCCTACCTAAGGCACCTTTGATCCCAGTTATAGCCCTTAAGTAGGGGGGGGACTAAGAAGACACGATTCTGCAAGAAGGCTTTCAGCCCGAGAGCTAGAAATGCAACTGAAACCCATGGGTAAAAGTGCATGGGGACTTCAGCTTCTAAGCTCCTGGTTCACGCTCGCCGGAAATTCTCGCTTGAAGGCTGCCTGTGCATCATACGTCTCTGTGCCCGGCACCGGCTCGAAAGTAAACTTGCAGTGGTCGATCAGCTGCAGACCAAAGGGTGCACAAACAGCAGCCAGCAAGAGCCAGCTGGCGAGCACAGTCCGTGGCCGATGGATACAAGCCACGCACAGCTTCTCCAGCGCATCCATGATGCTCCAGTTGAGATCAGTGGCCAAACGCCCGAACTAATCCCGCATGAGCTTCCTAGACTCCTAGATGTTCCTCGCTCGTGCAAACTCATTTATCACCTTGATCACGGAAACAGCAATAATGACAACAAAAGTAATACAGGCGTGCATATAGAAAGCTGGCATTAATCATTGTTATCACCATTCATATTAGTAATAGATTAACGGGTCTTTACAATTATCGTACTTATGTTGCAGCAATGCTAACATCTGCATGTATGTTTGCGCGTATATAAAATGCTTTACGTACGTGTACATGTATATATACATACAGATATGTATTTACATACCGGTGTGTATCTACATACAGATATGTATAAACCTGCCCTTCAGCGGTCTTCGAAAGTCTTGTCTGCACCAAGCTTGGCACAAGTGATCGCATGGTATGCTTCGTTGCACAAGTGCTTCTGGCTCTTTGAACCCGCGAGCATGGCAAGCGAGAAAACACACACATGCCCGGCTTCGGGAAAGGTTCGCGAAGAGCGGCCAACGGTACAGAAACGAAGACACGAACCACGGCAGTCCCTAAACCCTAAGCCCTAAACCCTAAAAGGCCCTAAACCCGAAACCCTGCTGCGTAAGTGTGTGACCAGCAACCGCTCGAGCATGTTCATGAGCACTGTGCCATTCCTGCAGAGCGGAGCCGCTCCAACCATACAATGGAAGAGGATTTGGGGTTTAGGGCTTAGGATGGTTTGGGGATTAATGTTTAGGGGTTTAGGGCTTAGGGGTTTAGGGCTTAGGGTTTAGGGGTTGGGATGGTTTGGGGTTCAAGGTTTAAGGTTTACGGCTCTATAATACCGTATTACTCGAGCTCGATTCCTGTACTTGTCTACATGTTCAGATATTCTGAAAAATAACTGTACTTTTTGTTCTTATATGTTCGTATGTGTATAGGCCCATACCTATAATCAGGGAGACAGATCTCGAGAGGCAGATAGCTACATAAAGTTTCGTGACCACATGTCATTACATGGGAATCTGCCAGCGTGTCTTCCTTATAAGTGCCACAGCATCTTGTGTAACATAGGCCTTGCTACATGTCTGTATATCTCTTACAGTCTTACAAGGCCATCTCTCGCTTCATTGTGAGTCTTATGAACTCCCACATCAGGGGCTTGAAACCTAAACCCGGGGCGGACAAGCCTTGTCACGATCTGCTTGAGATTGAATGTCTTGAGCTTTTCTCTTTGCCTGCCATGGTCGGAGAAGGTTTCGGAGTTCAGGCCTAGGCTGTGTAGGGTTTGGAGCTCATGGGGCTACCCATAGGCCCCTAAGTAGTTCCTCTTTGGGATTACCTTATAGGATTTCTAAATATGAACCACAAAAAGGAACTACTTAGGGGCATATGGGGCTAAGGGTGGAAGAGGTGTATCGAAGCGCAGCCCAATGGGGCCTGTGAGCAGCGACCGGCTGGACTGAACTGTTTTCACTTGGCTTATTCTGCAACGGGTGCCAGGTGTCCATAATCATATACATATAAAGAAAAGTATGTGTATATATATATATACATACAGATTATATATATATACACACATATGCATACGTACATAATACATACATACATACACACATACATACATACATACATACATACATACATACATACGTACATACATACAATGCAAGCACAGAGTCGTCTATGTTGGCATGTTGAGCTGCGCTCCTACTTGCGCTCATCCATCTAGTGGCAGTGTATAGCGCAGGAGCGAGTCCACGCCAAAATAACAACTTGCCAAGAGTTCTCCTGTGCCTAAATCCTAGACCTGAACTGATCCTGCCCGAACCCTTCCGCAACTTGGAAGCGGACGGCTCGAAAGCAGTTTTCAGATCCGAGAAGGGATCTGGCGTACTCCGAGTCTTGGTTTCCTGGCGAGTTTAGGGTTAGTGTGTAAGGCTTCGGGAGTTTGGGGTATAGGGGTTCTAGGACCTGCGGCGTGGGTCTTGGGCTTTGGGCTAGCGCACTCTGAGATTTCACTCCTTGCCTGCGTGCAGGTTCATGAGCTCAAGCACCGATTACAACTAAGTAGGTATTGGGGCTGCCCTTAAGATGGACTGCCAAACAGACACAGACCTCAAAAGCCACGGGAGACTAAAAGCATTGGTGCTATCTGGAGCTTTGGCGCTCCAGCTGCACAGTCCTTTCAGTGCAGAGAAAAATCTAGTACCTGACAACCACGACGATTGAACTCTATTCCCCGACCCCCGAACCTGAACCACCAAACTCTAAAACCCCTTAAACCCACAAACCTGAACCAAACTCCCAAAACCCCGAACCCAAACCTTACCCTAAAAGCCGTGAACCTTCAACCCTAAGGCCTAAAAACCCTGACCACCACAAGCAAATCACCTACACACCCTTCGGAAAGCTCCTGGGAGCTGATCTTGGACGGCTTCCTTGCATAAGCAGCATTAGCTTAATCATGCCAGTTTGTGCAACTATAAATGTCGTGATATCTGTCTCTCCATACACGTATATATATATGTGATATATGTGTGTGTGTGTGTGTAAGAGGAACAAGAACATACATACGTACATACATACATGCATACATACATACATGCATGCATACATACATATGTAAACACACAATTACATGCATACATGCATACATGCATACATACAACCATGCACAAAAAAATAAATGCATGCATGCCTACATACATACGTACATACATGCATGCATGCATGCATGCATGCATGCATGCTTACTTACTTACTTGCTTACTTGATTCCTTCCTTCCTTCCTTCCTTCCTTCCTTCCTTCCTTCCTTCCTTCCTTCCTTACTTGCTTACTTACTTACTTGCTTAATTGCTTGCTCACTTACTTACCTACTTACTTACTTACTTACTTACTTACTTACTTACTTACTTACTTACTTACTTACATGCGTGCGTACATACATCATACATACATAGGCCCCAATCTTTTGGAATCCTGGACCAAAAAACTGAGGCGTCTCAGTGTTTCGCAGCTCCCAGAGGTTCAAAGTGCTGAGAGGCCTCAATCTTTTTGTGATTTTGAAGCAAAAACGTTGAGAGGCCCCAAAAGACTCAAATGACTCAATCTTTTGGAGGTATTGGGGGACATTTTTTGGCGTCTTGAAACTCAAAAAGATTGGGGCCTCTCACGGTTTTGGAGCTCCCAGAGTCCCAAAGTGCGGGGACGCCTCAACCTTTTTGAGTCTTGAACCTCGAAAAGATTGGGGTCTCTCGAAGTTTGGAAGCCCCCAGAGTCTCAAAATGCTGAGAGACCTCAATTTGTTTGGTTTTGATGCTGTTCTCCTAAGACCTCCAGAAGATTGAGCTTGTTGAAACATTACTTTTCCAAACAACCCTCGTTCTAG
>CAJNJA010014220.1:0-12301 GCA_905231915.1 Symbiodinium necroappetens | reverse complement strand
TTCAGGTTGCCGTCGAAGGGCCATAAGCCTCAGGAAAAGGTGGCTCACAATCGCCGGTGCACAATGCAGCCATGATCGCCATCACCATCATCATCATCATCATCGTCATCGTCATCGTCATCGTCGTCGTCATCATCATAATGACCTACTAACACGTGCAGTGATACTCGCGGGAAAGAGTCTGGGGTTGAGAACAAAGTTGCCGACATTCACAAGGTCCATTTCTCCGGTCCGGTCTGGGTTTTAGCCGCTTTGGGATGCAGCGTGCGCTGTTGAGGGTACAGTGGGCGAAGGGGAGGGTCCAAGCTTCGGTTCGAGTTGGAGGGTCTACCATCTCTGCGAAAAAAATGTTCGTAAATCATAAGACCCTGGTTAAGAATTGTTTCAAGCTCTCATTTGCAGGCTTAGGCTCGAGGGCTTTATCTGGAGCCCCTCTGTGCGCCGATGCACCGGCTGCAGCTCTGCCGTCCACATTTTCCAAATCCAGTTCTCACCCCTTACCGAACACCATGTGCAGGGTGGGTCCATCAAGGAGCTATGTTTGTTTTGCAATCGGAAGGGTGTGCTGCCTGGAGCACAGGCGGCATGAGTTCAAGAGTCCTCTTGCGCTCTGGACCACCCTGCGTATTTGTAAGATTTGGCCGACGCGACCCTGGAACTTTTGCGACTTGCCCTGACTTGCAGAGTGGCAAGGTAAGGATCTAGAAAACATCAACATGAACGATAGTCGCGACACGACGATCACTGGTAAGAACTGTTCGTAGCGCGTGCGAAGAGCTTTTTGCTGTGCACGATGACTCGCATGATTATCGTGTTGGTGCTGCGGTTGAATGACCTTTCCAGCAATGATGTTTACAAACACGATGGTCGATGGTCGCCGAAGCAACGGTGAGCATAAGGAAGCATGCCGCTACAAGCAGATCAAACAACAACTTACTGCCCACACATTTTGTCCTCCTAGTCGCAGACCCTAAACCCTAAACCCCGAGGATCTGAAGGAACGCTTCGAAGTCCAGGTTCCCGGATGCCGCAAGACCCGTGGCCACTCGCTTCGGCAAAATGTGTCTTTTCTGGGCTTCGAATGGAATGGTAGGGAGAGTTGGAGAGCCACAGTGGTGCCTGCCGTGTCATCAAAGCCAGCTTCGAGAAGCCGGGGTCCCAACATTGCTTCATGTGTAGGCTTGTGAGCCTTCGAGAAGTTGCGTGCTGGTCTCACGAATCCTCTGTGCAGCTTGGGCTCACGAGCCGAGTTTGAGAGCTGGGTAAGCTGATCTCTTGCGCAAAGTTGTGGCCTTGCGCTCCTGTGACTAGGACACATAGGAGTAACTGTTTGTCAATTGCCAGTTCTTTGTTTCCCTTTCTTGCTGGTTTTCTTGACATCTTGTCAAGCAGCTACCTGCAGCTCCGAAGCGTCCTCTACGAATTTCTTCTGACATGGCTGTGCCTTGGCAGCAGGAACTAGTCGCAGGTCCTGAAGACTAAAGTAGTTCAACGAGGCGGAAGGCACAAGCGGAAAATTGTCAATTTGTTTTGCACCGGGCTCCCATAGTGACTTAGTGAAACCCCTCCTGCACAATATGCAGAACCCTTGGAAGAACAAACTGAGTCCAATTCTCAAGTACTGAAGTCCCACCATACTCTACCCGCTAAACCCAAGTCGGCGCCCTGCGCTCGAATAGCTGCTGATCTTCTCAGATGAGCCCTGCTAGCAGCAGCAGCGTGTAGTGCCACAAGGCTTTCTTTCAATGTGACATCGATCTGGCCATCGCACTTGTCATGATGCTAGCCCAGAACACTCGCCAGAAACCCGCAGTGTTCGTTCGGGGTAGGCAACCCTGAGAAATTGCCGGGCTGGTTGCAAACTCTGCAGAGCCACGATGGGCCCTGTAGAAACCCTGGCCAACTCTGTGGCTTCGCACGTGGCCCTCGACCTCCTCTCAGGTGCTTCGCCGCGACCAGCTCCTTGCAGCCCGTGCCGGGGTGGTGGGCGGTGTCCTCGAGGCATCAACATTGGTTGCAAAAGGGGAGGAGGAGCCCAGGTCAGCATATAAATGCATGTAAGAAGCGATGCCTCAAAGGCAGGTGCGGCTCTTCCGCGGTGGGACAGAGCTCGGCTTCCCCGGAACAGCCTTGTTGAGATGAGCATGGGAATGAATGGCACGAATGCCTTGATCACGCTATGCAGGACGGTCGAGTGGCTCGGACTCGCACCTAGAAGACTGATTGACGGGCAAAGAGCTCTTAAAACGCTAAACCCTACTCCAGCTAACCCCTGAACCCCCTCACCCGTAAGCAGTCCTCAAGACCTATACAGACCTTCCTAGCGCGACTTCGCCGGAGGCAGGGCAGCTGCCGAAAGCTCGCCTCATGACATCGACTCTGCAGCGCCCGCAGTCCAGGCCTCAGCTGAGCACATCGGGATGCACTCCCAATTTGCAGCCTGGAGCCACTGCAACGTTTTCAGAAGCAACAGCCCAAGGCCAAAGTACGACCGGCAGGGCTGTGAATTAGGGCATGCTTTTCCCGAGTCGGCTTTGCGCGTGCGGATGCGGAAGGGTGCAGGAACTGCTTGCACTTCTGACCCAGTCAAGTCATCAAGAAACACACTCGCACCGAATCGGGGTGGAGCGTTTTGGATCTCATCATTTTCGAGATGTTTTTGCCGAGTTGCTCATTGAACTGCTTTAGATGGGCATATTGGGGGTCAAGGCGGGCTTGAATCGACTCGGATCTCTGCGAAATCCGGACGCAAAAATCTCAGAAGTCCTAAATCTGAAATGGCGCTTTGAGGACGGCCCTGCATGCGAAGACTGCTGGACCTGAGGAGGAACGACCTCCCGATGTTCGGTTTCAAGCACGCTGTTCGGGGATTGAGATTGATGAACCTCAAGAGGGGGGGGAGCCTGCTCCTTTCTTTCCCTGAACACGTGGAAGGCCCCTGGGCATCGCAGAATTCCAGCCACGTGGTGGGTTTGCTCATACGAAAAAAGCACCTAAGAAGCGAAAAGGTCATCGTTTCATGTGCAACCCAAGCTCCAATCACCCAGAGGCCGGAACCGTGCCGGGTCGCAGCCAGGACCCACCGTCCGTCCCGGAAGAGGTGCCGCATCGTGCTGGTCAGGTTCTCCGCAAGGCCCGCGTTGTCCGAGTTGCGTGTGCTGCAAGCCTTCCCAGGCACTCGTAGCAGCGGTGCCATTGAGGCATTGAGGGATAGTCGATGTTCCTTTCGGAGGCAGAAGAAGCATGCAGTGGACGTCACCTCCAAACAGGGAGCCTCAAGCGCAGACCATCGCATCACCCAGCGGAAGTTTGAAGCCTTTATCCTGACCCTTTCAAGGGCCTTCAAATGCCCCAACGCCTTGAATCAAGGCGCTTGCGGCGGCGGAGCACAATGACGTAGAAGAGGCAACGAAGTTAAGCAAGAATTACACTATCACGGGGTGACGAGCGAGCAGGGCGAAGCTTTGCCTGTTAAGCCATGGGCTCCTGTTCCGCAACGTTCTGATAATTTCTAGTAGCTGGGGCGAGATTAATATTCGGGGGTTGGTTCGTGTGCTGGAGAGCCCGGAGAGTGGGATCACATGTCACTCGGGCACATGGTCATTTGCAGGCAGCACGCATCCATGCTGTCCGACTGCTTGCCCCGTAAAGTCTCATGCCAGAGAAGACAGAACGAAGCAAGCTCAGGTCAGGAAGCTGGGCGGGCGCCCAGCTTCCTGCCGAGCAACACCAAAAAACAAAAGCATCATCATCATCTTCTTCTGCAAACAATACCTCAGTCGTCGTAGCAGTAGCAGTGTCGCAGGAGCAGGAGTTGTTGTTGCTGTTGCGGTCAAGGGCCGCAGCTGGTAGGAAGTGCCTAGTACGCAGCATACTCGAAATCCCCAAAGGGCGTTGGAACCTTTCCATTGCAGGTGCACACTCCAAGAGCCTGCAAAAAGAAGCCGCTCGAGGACCGTCCGACCAAGGGTTCATCGGATGGGGCGAGGAGTCTGCTGGTTTAAGGTCTTTCGGGATCGGGAAGAAAGTCGAAGGAGAAGTTCTCGTATATAGAATCTTTATCCGGGGGCTTGTCAGCGTAGGAGAAGGAGCTGCAATAGCCTTAAGCATTCTGCATTGTCCTTACGTAGCTCAGGCATTCGTTCGGCACTTGTTGTGTCTTCGGCAGGTCATGGTGGCGCAAGCCAAGCAGGTAAAGCAAGCAAAGCAACCAAGGCCTGACGACATCAGCGGAGCAGCCTCAACAGCCTAATCATCTGCTAGTATCTCCAGATTCAAACTGAGAAGGCTTGTCGGTGCAGCTACCCTTGACGGATTCCTCGCGAAATCACGGCAGTCTCAAGGCCACGGCGACGGAATACAATACCCCGGAGAAGTGCGCGAGACCACCGAAGATGGCGGAGACTTTGCATCCCTGTGGCAAGGTGCAGCCTTTCAGCTCGTTCGGGGTCTTTTGAACTTGAGGGGATCAATTGAGGATCGTAAGATTTGGGGTCTGTATCGGGGTTCCTCACTTACTGGAATGTGCGTTTGCCAACCATGATGGCCTTCCCTCCATTCGTCATTCGAGCTCTGCAGCCGTCGCTCGGTAAACCGCGAAGTGCTTTCACTGCTGAGCCATGGCAATAGTCTTTGTTCTTACCCAAGAGTGTGTGTTTTGACAAAGCCACACAGGCTTCTCCCATCGGCAATCGCAGCTGGGTGGCTGGGAGTTGTCGCTGCCCCCAAAAGCCCTGATTTGAGCTGTTTGGAGGTGCTGTTGAAGCCCTTGAATGCCCACGCAAGCGAGTTCGTCCCGAGCCAGCCCACGCCAGCCGCGGAGGCTTGGCCCTGGGAACGGGTGGGTGAAGGAACCTGGGGGGCCTTTGGGATTCCCAGCTCTTTCGGACTGAAGAAGTTGAAGGAACCCTTCAAGGGCCACGATGCGGCACGCTGTACCAGCGCTTAGCTATTCCCCAACAGCAGACGAGGAGTCCTTCTTTGCCTCCGTGAGCGCCTTGCTGGCACCGCTCCAAGACTCGAAGCGCCTCGTCTCCTCTTTACTTTAGCCATGGGGTCTCTTAACAGAGAACTCTGTAGCCATGCAGAGGGGCAGCTTCTCCTCACAGTCTCGCAGTCGAAGCTGTCTCACCACGGACTGTGTGAGGGAGTGTTTGGCCTTAATATGCTAGTCTACATGCTTGATTGCAGACCAACCCTAATCACAAAGCAGAGGTTGCCGCCACAGCTGCAACTATACAACGCCGGTTGTGGATGTTCGACCTCAACACAAAGATTCCTGTAGTCTACCCAGTCTGCTCAAAAGCCTGAAAGGCTGAAAGGAGTCAATGGTTCGCCTTTGATCTGGCTTGTTGGCTAAAGCATGCCCCCACAGCGTGGTTACTTGGCATGCCACCGGATGCGCCTGTCGGATAGCAATCTAATCCATTTCCACTGAACGTAGGAACACAGGAACCCGAGCGTGTTCCCACACTGTTTGAGACATTACTTTTGGAAGTGGAGTTGTGTCAGCCGCCTCGGCACGTAGAATTGGACAGTTGGCCCTTTGGCCAGCCCTGCATTTTGCTGTTGAAACGAGCAGGATATCAATGAAGACGACGGTAGTAGCGGTAGCAGCCGCAACAGCAGTGGCAACAGTAGCAGTTGTTGTTGTCGTCTTCGTCGCCGTCTTCATCGTCATCGTCTCGGTGATAGTCGTGATGGTGGCAATTGGGGTTCATGGTGATTTTGGCTCAGCTTGCACTGCAATGATAGCCCAAACGTTGTAATCTCGTCAGAGTTGCGCACTTCGCCGAGGCTTTACATGCCGCCCGTCTTGTCCCGTGGATGCGGTTATTCTGTCAGAATCGTTCAGAGCTTTGCACTGCATTCCCTGAGGAGAGCCCTAGTCAGTCTGAAGCCTCACCACCAGCTACTCATACGCGTACACCCGTCGACTAAACAACCCAGGAAGCAAATCTACCGAGATTCGCAAATTATGGCATGGTCTGCATGAAGACGCCAAGCGAGCATGGATGCATGCACGCGGGAGGGCAGGCCGCGCTGCCAAAGTATTCAGAGCTCTAGGCTTGACCATGTCCCGAACACTCAACCGTGCGAGCCTTAGGCCTGCTGTCCCGATGTTGGATGTCAACGCCGTTGTTTCCTGGGCCAGCTCGTTGGATGACATCTACAAGGACCCAGGGCTCAGAAGGGACCGCCCAGGCTCTTGATCTCGAGGCTTTCTGCAGTCCTTTTCAGGTGGGCGTGGGGGAACCGGGGTGCAAACTTTGGAGCTCACCTCGCACCTTGCAGCGCTCGAAGCACCACTAAGACTTCTCGCAGACGCACCGGTGGCTGCAAGCACGTGTTCAGAAACCCGCCAGATGTCCGAACCAAGGCCGTCTCGCAAGATCCTTCACGCACTCGGCCCGAAACCGCGAAGTCTCCGGTTCTTGAAGGCCGCAACCCCCAAACACACCGAAAGCCACGGGCCACTCAGGCGGCCTTTCAGCTAGAATCTAGAAGATCTCTGTCTCTGTCAGGATGCTTCCCTCATGGCAAAGTTTGTGCAAGAGCAACGCCCAGAGGCCGCCTGCCCAAGAGACTCAGAAGCTGGGCGCAAGGCCGCCAGGACAACACTCGGGCCCCAGGCTTAGGTCGCGAAGCCCCAGGCCCCGGCCGCAGGCAAGCAGAGATCCCCCTGTCTAAATTTTACAGTGAGAGACTCAGGTACCTTCCTCTGCAGCGTTGGATGTGGACTCCTCCACTGCACGCAATTTGACCATCACCGCATGTTTATTGAATCACTTTTTCCAGCAACCTGGCTTCGGTTGGCAAAGCTTTGCGTGTGCAGCCGAGCTGCTTAATGGCGTAATCTCTTGGCAATCGGCTCGGCCTTCAGATCCTGCATCAGCTCATAACAAGGCACCACGTCCTTCAAACCTCACCGAGCATCATGCAGATCATCGAAGCCCAACTGGAGGCCGGCTAGCCGCCAGCCTGCTGTGCGAATGGTGTGAGTAATTCCACGTTTAGGTGGAGTCAAAGTAAAATAAATATGACCTACTTTGCAGAGCCAGCGACCTGCCCCAAGTCTGTGTCCTGCGTGCTGCGCAGGGACACTGCGCGACGTCTGGCCCATGGAGCAAGACGATGCTGCAGTGGCATGGCTTGTGATGGTCGGCCTCGGATACCTTGTATGGGGCTTGCACCCCTAGCCCAAACCCCGAAAGCTTTCAACCCGGCCGAACAGGGCCCCAGGGTCCGATCCTTGAAGAGCCACAGATGCAGGCAAGTCGCCTTCCGACCGGAAGACCTGGCAGCTTCTCTCAAGCTAGAAGGGGGGATTTTCTACATCCTGGGCCCTTTCCCATCCCGATCCCTCAACACTCTACACCCTACCTGGCACTCGAAAGCTGCAACCCCAAGTTACGAGCAGTTCCGAGTAGACATTCAGGGTGATGAGCCTTTGTAATGATCGAACGCACCTCCCCAAACAGTACTTACGCACGCTTCGGCGTTCTTGATGTTCGAGGTTGTGTACGGACAGGACTACCCTCTTTCGCCCTTTTCGCCGAAGCTTTGAAGATGTCCCCACTCGCTGCGCGACAGGTCGTTGCAACGCCCAGCCCAAACCCCGATCGACTCCCCTTTGAGTCGAAACCGCAAATCCCCTCATCCCTCAATCCCCAAAAACCCCCACCAAAAGCGGGAAAGCCTCCAGCAAAGGCCCAGAGCCCCTTAAAGGACCCAAAGGCTCCAAGCATGGGCCAAAGGCAACGCTCGACCATCGCCTGGGTATACTGTGGCCGTCCCAGAGAGTACACAGGGCTTAGGGGTTTAAGGGTTCATGGGGTTTCGGGCTTCGGGTTTGAGGAGGGTCTTGGTGTCGGATTTCAGTCTGGCTCGAGCTCTCTCGACGTTCGAAAAATCAAGCGATTCAGCTTGATGATGCTTGCGGTGACGCTTTGCGTTGAGTCTGTCCTCTTGCCAAGATGATCCGTGACTCCTCCATTTCCGCAAGCAACAGCCGCAGCCAGAACTCGCAGGCCACTGAAGCCCAAAAGCCTCAATTCAACTTCGTTTCGAGCCACAGTGCTGCTGAAGCCCGAGAGAGCCTTGGAGTGTAACTTCCAGCATCCCAGAACCCCTAAAAACCACCCAACCTTGAACCCGAAACCCTAAAAACAAAGCCCAAGACCGAGCCCTACAGCCGCAGTCCATATATAAGCCCTTATGTGCAAACCCTGGGGCCCCGAAGAGCTCTGGAAAGGTTGAAGAAGCTGCCCTCGCAGTTCTTTCCATGCTTGGCCAGTGCCACATCCAGCCTCAACCTGAGGCCTGCTCCGAGCTCCGGGAATGCATTCTTATAATATAATGGCATATAGTATTAAACAAAGCAATCTTATCTTCTCTTATCTTAATATTCTGTTATGTTATATGATATGATATTTTCTGGGTTCCGGTCGTTGTTCGTTAGGATCTTCTCGAAGCTGTTGGTAGTGCAAACCGAAATGGATAATTGTTAAACGGTTAGAAGTGAGACCTCCCCATTCCTGGCTGTGGATTCAAGGCCGAGGTGCCCAGAGTCTTCCTTTGACTCGCTCATGTGTTTGGGCATAACATACACCAAAGCCTTCTGTCCTCGATCCAAGCACTTCTGCCAGGCCTTGCGATTGCGGTCGTTCGGTTTGGAGTCGAGTGTGCTGCAAGCCTCAAACAACGACTGCTGTTTCCAGGCTACAGATCGGAAGGTTTATTGTCAAGCAAGCCCCAAAGGCCAATCCTAAATCCAGATCAAGTCGTAGTCTTGACGCCATGCCTGATACCATACTTGATTCACTGATATTGTTCAGTATTCTGAATTCTGTGCCCCACGTTCTCAAATCTGACAACCCTAATCCAAAAGTCCCTGGCCAAGCGACGCCTTGTGCCTCTGAAAGGCTCAGGCTGTGATGTTGATGCTGTCTCGTGTTGCCTATAGTCGTTGGTGATCTCTATCGCAGAGATTTCTGCGTGCTTTGTGAAATATCTTCGTAGTGCCGTCGCTCTCATCAGCATGGTGTGCTCATGTTCATTACGTTAACTGTCGTTTAAAGCTTAGCCAAGACGAGCCAGAGTCACTACTTAGGCTAGGTAGTATTACGGGAAGGCGTTGCACCGAGAGCGATGGAACAGCTACCTGTCATCCTTAGTGTGAGTGGGACCCAATCCGAAACGTTGGCAGAAAGCGAGTAACTCCTCCTCATGCTGATACTTGCCTCCACCATGGCTGCTATCATGCACTCAGTGCGCTTGGTGATTGCCTTCTGAGTCTTCCTATAGCTTCTACGGTCCATCGTTACAGAAACTGTGCAACTGTCGCCGGCGCGGCAGGTGGCAGCAGACCCCTGAAGGAGGGCACTGGCTCTTCCGAGATGCTCCCGAGCTGCGCCGCTCCTCGGATCTGACAAAAGAACTCCCCGGGCGTTTCACCGTTTTTTTGTCACACGAAATCGGGGCTATAATTGCTTTGATGGTCGTCGTCGTGTCGTCGTTGAGAAGCAAAATCATCGTCGTCGTCATCCCTGGCATTACAAAAAAACCAATAGCAGCATCATCATCACATGCCATCGCTTCGGTCACGAGAATCGTCACCAACATCCCCATCATGATCATCTTCGTGCTCGGTAGCACCATCACCATCATTCCCATTATCATGCTGTTACAGTCTGTTCCTCTTCACACGGTTCCTCTATGCTGATATTCGTGTTCATGTCGAACATCACCTTTCTGATCATCAGCAGCATCGTGGTGATATTCTTGTAAGGCCTGATCATTGTCATCCCTCGCACCGTTGCAGTGCTCACACTTACCAGACCTACCGCTCCGAAATCATGAAAGCCGATGCTGCCGCAAGCCCACCAGAACCGTGGAGACGCCAGACTTGAGACAGGCCTGGTCCAGGCTCGCAGCTGCGATGGTGACTTTGCCGTCTTGTCCCTGTCCTTCCAGCGTGAGGAGCCTCCCGGGCTTGGGATGCGTGAATGGAACTCACGGTTGTGCTAGTTTCGGCCTTTGTCGTCTTTAGACACGAGGCTTCACCTTATGGCGCAAGAAACTTGAAAGAAAGGAACATCTACGAGGCTGGGGACCAATCTCAGGGCTTGTTGCCATACATCAGGCTAAACTCAGCGACCCAGCGACGGCCTCACCTGAAAGCCAGGGTTCATTAGTCGAGTCTAGGGGCCGCTTCTGAGGCTCAGGTCCCGAAGCCGGTGGCTTCAGATTTGAGCGAAGTTGCAGGCATTTTGAGATCCCCTGGAACACGCTCATAGGACCCAGGATCTACAAACGCTCTCCCCCGGCATGGCCTGGTGGGTGTTGGAACCTGGCATTGTGACATACACACGGCTCAAGCTTTTGAATCAGGCTCGGTGTGTACTGGTTGCCTGCCGTTCGCAGCCTATTGCCCCCCAACATGAACTCGTGGCGTGCATTCCTGCTTGCCTTGCTCGCAGCCGTGCTGGCGGGCAATCTTCAGGGGTGTGAAGAAGAGACGGACACTGCCACGGGGAACGGCACCGACGATGGCCATTCTCATGACGGTGACGATGGCCATTCGCACGACCATGACCACGACCACGACCACGACCACAACGACAGCCATGACCATGACCACAACGACAGCCATGACCATGACCACAACGACAGCCATGACCATGTGCCAACAGCCGCACTTTGTTGAACACTGTTTCGTTTGACCAGCAAACCGGCATGGTACGTAGTCCCAAATCCATGCTTTCAGCTCCAGCCGGGCTGAATAAGCCGAGGACGACAACGATTCCCACGACAACGACACCCATTCGTGAATGCACTAAAGGCCATGAGTTTCACTTCTCATGCAGAAAGGTTGACATTGGGGAGCTGGGTGCAGGGTTCCGTCAGACGAATCTGCAGAAATTATAGATGAAGGTGAAATTGGAGTTTAGCCTGGTGCAATATTGCTTCACCAAGCCTTGTAGGAAATGGTGATCAGTTGACGGGGTCAGGCAGTCTGGATGCCTACACATACATACACACATATATACATATATATATATATATCTATCCCAAGCGGAATAACATGACTTCACGATGGAAACGGATGGAATACGTTCTATCTTCTGCAGATTGCTCTGGAAGGTGCTCCTTCGAGCGAAGATGCCGACCGACGCACAGCAATGAAGGGGCGGGGGGGGCTCCATCAGCTTCAATGCGTGCAGATGAGGTTTGAAGAGAAATGAGCTCGGGTTCCGGGTGGAGTTCCAGATCTTCAAGTGGTAGGGCTCATGATGTGTGAGTCTGCGACAGATGCTGATGGATCCCTCTATGCGAAGACAAGGGGGGAGCCTAGACCTACTGGTAACTACGGCAAGATCTCAAATCTCGAAGGCTTCCTTTGGGTTAACATGAGTCCTCTAGGTGCGCTTGCGCAGAGAGCATGAGCCCAAAATGACCAAGAGTGTGGCAATAACCATATCAACAGCAGGGGCCGAAGAAGCGGAGTGCTGGGCTGTAAAGGATAACACAAGATGAACATTATACTTTCAGCACCATGCTTCTGGAGTAGTGCTCAACATGTTTGGGGTTGACCTTTTGCATCTGGCGGCCACCCCACCGACTTCGAAATTCATATGCAAGCGCCGAACCGTGTCCGGCAACTGGCGCGAGACTTGAAACGGGCTCGAATTTTCGGCGCTGAGCACTGCGAGCTTAGATCTCAAGAACTCCATTTACATTCTAAAATCCGCTGCTGCAAACTTGGATTTCGTATCTGCGTTAAGGCTGCGGATGCCTGCCACAAGTTAAGCAAGCCTTGTATGCAAACGGTGTTAGAGAGCTTTAAACGCAAACGGTGCTAGTTCGACGACTTGAAGTCTCAGGGCTAAGACCCTGAACCCTAGTAGCATTCCGATAGCACGCATGTGCCAGCGCTCGCCGGTACGAGAGGGGTGAGGTTTAGCACCACGACTGAGAGAGTACGCTGACCAGCAGCTAAGCTCTTCATGTTTGCAGCTTGGCCGTGTAAAGTCTTCTATTAAGTTCTTCGACCAGCAAACAGAAGACTACAAGCACAGCCCCATTCGTTGTTATGTTAGAACTTCTTCAAGACACAGCATTCATTTATACATGGCAGTCCTGTTTACCTTGAGGTTCATACACGCACGCGCACGCGCACACACACACACAGACACACACACACACACACACACACAGACACACACGCGCACACACACACACACAGAGAGACCGAGACAGACAGGCAAACGGACGGACGCACGGACGGACGTACAGACAG
>CAJNJA010014219.1:25493-37927 GCA_905231915.1 Symbiodinium necroappetens | reverse complement strand
TGGTTTCAATCAGTGTGTGTGTGTGAGTGTGTGTGTGTGTGTGTCTGTGTGTCTGTGTGTGTGTGTGCGTGCACGTGCGTGCGCGTGCAACTCCTGCTGCGACGGACGTAGACTGTACTTGTGTTCGAAAATTAGCCCCATCTAACAAAGCTCTCGACAGTGTCCCGAGGATATCACCAAGGACGCTTGGTGACGTACCTGCATTTGCAATGGCAACCAGGCTGAGCCCATAACCTGGCAAGCCCATATGCTGCAAATGTAACAAGATAGCATAAACAGCATCCTTCTAAGTAAGGATGACTGGTCTGCAAATGTGTTCCTCGACAATAATTCTGCCAAAGCACTGTCGGACTCCCGGGCAGTGGGGGGAACTAAAAACATTTGGTATGACTACATCTGAAGCTTCGTAGCTTCGTAGCTTCAGTTCAAATCCACTCCCGGCAACAACGCTCAGGAGGAGCGTGCGTGGGTAGCGTGCTACTCCCAGGAGACCCCGGCGAGTCGAAGCTACGCACATTTTACTGGGTTTTACGCAGTCTCTCCAAGGTTCAATGCCAACCGAACAGCTGCAGCCACATACTTGGCCCGGGCCATGTCTAATGCCGGCTCCAGGCTGGCATTGAACAAGACGGCAAACTAGATCTGTTTCCTGTCTGGTGCATGAGCCTTCAGTCCCTGCAGAATCCACAAAAATGAGGCCCTAATTGCAACGTTTCCCATTGGAGCACATGTCTTGCTATCCCGGGCAGGACAGCTTCTTGAAAGAACCGAGGCTGAGGAGCTCAGAGGAGTTGCTTCATTATCATCAAATCATCCACACATCCTATTCACCCACCAAAGACTTCCAAACCACCACCACCACCACCCACACCTCACACTCCAACTGTCCAACCACCATTGAGTGCATCACCACCACCCACAGCTTCACCCTGTGCCCCTACTGTTCACCTACCAAAGAGTGCGACACCGCCACCACCACCTACACCCGGTATCTCTGATGGAACGATGACAACCGCCACGCTTGCACACGCTTTGGCAATGTCAAATGCTGGTCCGACTTCAGCCTGTGATCCTCAAAAGGTAGCAGCAGCGTTGGCCATTCGTCAAGCACGGCTTACAGAAGAGACTCTCAATGCATCTATCAAGCAGGATTCCCTCGCCAATAAGATTGCTGAGCACTGGACTGTTCGGGATTTTCAGCTGTTCAAGTTTTATTCTGGTCGTCTTGCATTTCTTGCAACTAAAAATAAAGCTTGCAGGATTCCTCCACGTGATGAGTTTACTCGATGTGTTAAGTTCTGTTTGCAGCTTGCGCAACGCCCTGCTCCTACATTATTTTTTCATGGGACATCTAGCCTTCTGTGCTTGTCAGCTTCTGTCAAGCTATTGTTACAGTGAGGCTCCCGTGTGAGAAGGTTGTTGCCAAACCCGAAAAGCATGGCTTCACAACTATGTTATTATGTGGCAGATTGATACGGACAAGTTTCCAGGCCCCTCGTTGTCTGCAATAGGAACAGGTCAGACCACTTTCCGCTGGTAGCATAGATGCAGTAAAGCTTCTCTATTGGGAATATTCAAGAGTGGCAGAGTTTTTCGCACTTGCAACGAGACTTTGGGCATGAATCACACCGAGACTCCTTTTGGATTCTTTGGTTGTGCAGCATATGAAGGTGACGATGGAGTAGCTGCAGGATTGAACTTAAAACTTGCTTTTGCACAGCAAGAATCCGTGTGGTGTCATTGTATCTGGAGTTATGAACACCTGCCACAACAAATCTCCGTCTTCCAGTTAAGTGCAGAACCTTCGAGACTTTGGGCTGATCAAATCTCCCAGCAAAGACAAGTGCTGGGCCATTCGAGAATCCAGCGCAAAGGCGTCAAGGCTCTACTTGGTATCTTCTGTGCGTGAACCTGAGGATGAACAATGGGGCCCAGAATGGTCTGAGTTGCTTGCGTTGAAGCCGCTGCAGCCGGCCTCAAAAGTAGCCCTTGACAATGAAACTATTGACCTTGTGCAACAATTCTCCGAGAGATATAAAAATGAAAATGCGTCGGTGATATCTTGACTGTTGTATGTGTTGTCATTATCTGTAGTAAGCGTCTTTTCAAGGAGTTAGTTTGCAGTTTGCAGCCAACATGACGGGTAGCAGTGATGATCATGAACGGCGTGGAACAGAACAACCCGATGAGCTTTCGGACACACTTCGCAGCCTCACCGTCACCGACTTCGCAGCCTCACCGACCGGCAAGTGAGTGTTCTCTTCGCGGCGCTTATGAACAATCACGTTCGTACATTCTTCATGGAGCAGCTACAGAGTCGTGTACTTTCTACAGCTGATGAACATCTTCGACATTGGGGAATAGCGTCTAGCCCAGCAATTAGTCGCGAACCACCCCGGAAGGCGACGCCCAAGAACGCTCACGGCAAAAACTTGGTTTCGACTTTGAGACCCATGATGCCTTCTACAAGCAGGCGTGTTTGTTACCCCACAAGTCAGAAGTTACGCCAGCCGCCTAGCACAGGAGTTACCCCACAGGTGCAGAAGTTGGCCCAGAGGCCGTTCCCCGAAGGCACAGCGGTGTTCAAGAGCCACCCACTCAAAACCTTTTCGGACTTCTCACCACCGTACCCTCGAGATTGCCCCTTCCAAAGACCTTCAACACAGGCCTAAATGATCTTCAAACATCTTCAACTGTTGGCTGCCGCAGGGCACAGGCTCTTTTTCTTGAAGAACGCAGCTAGACTTCAGGGAACCTTCACACCACCACACCTTGGATATAGCATGTTCCAAGTACCCTCGCAGAACCTACAAAGATCTTCAAACGTGGCCCCGCCCGCAGAGCACAGCCTCGATTTGTTTCATTTGAGGGCCACACCCGCGTGTCCCGAGCGCCAAACAGCGCGACGGAGACTGGTTTGAAAAGACTGACATATAAGCCCGAGAGCCACCAGCCGAGCGCCCAAAATCAGCAACCCGACCCGCAGAATCTAGGCCCGTGCAGCACCGCGCATCCTCGGGGAAGCACGGCGTGGTTTTACAGCGTTCCCCGAGGGCCACACTGGCATTCGCCAAAGAAGGCTCAACTTCTGTTTCAGGCTTTGTAGTCTTTCCCGAGTGGCACGCCCCCGCACAAGCCATCTCATGACATAACCCATATGACATCGTATCACAGTTTTGTAGCGTTCCCCGAGGGCACAGCGAGATTGAGACAACTTCCGTCTTGCGGGACAACTTCCACTTCTACTTGTACCAGTGTTCTGCCTTAAAACCTTATTGTCCTCCGAATGCAAGATGTGATGTGGAGACCAAATGTCGTCAGCTTTGTGGTTCCTCCGCCTATCCCACCCCCAAAGAGCCCACCGCCTTCTGATGAACCCAGACCCAGTGGATTTGACTCTGTAAAAGTTTTTGCGCCAAGGCTGCTAATGATGTTGCACCTAAAGGCAATTCGAGACGTCACAGTAGATCTCGTTCTCGTTCCCATAGCTGACCGCGGTCACATAATTTCTTGCCTGATCTCGTGAGCTTGTGCTGCAGACTTCGCCTGAAAATGCACCATTTAAGTCTTGCTTTTATGTGTGTTCAGTTTTTGAAAGTTTTGCTTGTCTCTGACTGGATTTGCTCGCAGCAGCTTGTCGGGTATAACAGTAGCCTCGGGCCTCCTGGCGATCTCATCCATTATGGCTCAGTCGTGGTGGGAATCATCATCATGGGAGTGGAACAACGATGATGCCTACAACATGTCAGCCTAGGAACAACACCTGGACACCTACCAAGCCTTCCACCAATACCACGGATGTCAAGGCCGGCAGAGTCCAACCGGGTTCAAAACAACACGAGGCCTCCTGAATCCTTTGTTCAAAGCACGAGCCACGTGGACAGTCGTGAGATCTACGGCAAAGCTTTGTCATGTAAGATCGCCCCAACATCCTGGAGCTCAAAGTATGGTTTGGCTGGGCAAGGCATCGGACAAGTTAAGCTCGTCGTGGTGTGCCAACACCTACGTGCCCTTTCCCACGGAAGTTACCTGAGCTTGGTAGCTAGGAAGGTCAATGAAGCAGTATGTTTGCAAGCTGTTCTTTCCATCGTCAGAGAGAAGAGATGGGATTTGGATGACTTTGCCCATCAGTTTGCAAGACACAGAATGCTGCTGATCCTTCCAAGCCTCACCCCACTATAGAAGAAGTCAAGCTTCATAAGGCTCAAGCCCTTGCGAAATTTCTCATTGCGCGGCTACCGGCTAGAGCCCTTTGCTTCCAGCATGTCGTCATCTTCCGCGCCCGCTCAACAGGAGATTGAGCCCTTGCGGGCACAGCTTGAGGCTGAGAGGGCCCGAAACAGTACAGGTTCCGAAGGCCATCAGCCCACCTTGCTTGACCCTTTTGACAATTGGCTTTTGCTGATGAACATTGCCAACTGAGGTATGAGAGCCTGTCAGACTGCGAAAAGATTCAGGAGCGCAAAGTTCCATCATCATCAGATTAACGCATTATTTCGTCTTTGCAATCTACTTGATGATCCTCCTCAAACAGCTGTGCGATCTGTACCGCATTCTTACATTTCGTGCACGTGCAATTCCTCAGGGCCCAGACCATTGGTACTACCGTTACTGGCACATGATTCGTACTATATGATCCCGTCTCACCTTCCCCACAAGAAGTGCGCAGCAGGTAGGCATCCATCACTACGAGATGTGATTTACAACAGCATTGCTTTGGCAGAGTCATGGCCCTGGGATTCTGCACTTGTTTGTAACTGTGCTGCTCTACGTCAAAAATATCCTCACGCGAATTTTGTGGATGGACATCTGGCTTCGCCTTTGTCAACCATGACGTTTTCGAAACGTCTGCAACGTCGTTTACAACAATCCATGGATTCTCAGCTGTTTCCCAATCCATATTAGTACCTCAACTCTGCAAGGCCTGTTGTTGATCGATGGCTTCGTCATCACAATGTGCTTACTGTAACTTCGGAAGATTGGCAGCAGTTCGTACAACAGGAATGGACCCAACATAAAGCAGCATCTTGTAGTCGTTTGAAGTACAAAGACGCGATTTTTATCAAGAACTTACAAACTTAAAAGCTACCTTTGGAGATACAGCAGTAGCGACTGCCCATGCAGCCATATCAGGCTGAAACTTCTCTACGCAACAACTCTTCTCGACCTTTCTTGCGTCGATATAGGTGGGGAAATTAACTGTCGTACATCCAGCGTACCGATTGCGCACTTGCTCCTCACACAACAGAAGGACTTCAAAGGCGCCAGGCCCATTATCTCGAAAAACCACTTTTTGTATGCAAAGCCGCTTTGCGCCACTTTTATTGCGCTGGACCTGATTCTTCGAACTATATGTCATATGTCCTCGATCATTTGGACTCAACACCTTGCCGGGTATTCTCCAACAGCTTACATCGTTTTTGCAACAACCTCCTGATGATGCCAGAGCTGTCGCGTACAATCAGGATCTCGTAGGATTCTTCACAGCTATCGAAGTGTTTCGTATTTTGAACGCAGTTCGATGGGCCGTCAACGAGTACTGCATTCTCAAAAACGTTGACACATACACACTGCTTCTTTCTCTGTTGATCTTCGCGAAGAAGATACAAAACTACGCATCTGACGTAGCAGGCCCCGAAAAACAGCAAAGCGAACAGTTCTAATTCATCTCACTGACCCTGTGGACATTTGTGATCTCGGCTGTGATGCAAGTGTATTCACTGTTATGCACAAAGGCTTTCGACAATGTCGAGGAGTTACGATCGGCAACCAGAGTTCCCCTATGTTGGCTGGATTTACCGATTCCATTGAAGAAGAGATCTACAAACGACATCTGCAAAGTTTCTTTGGTTCCAACAAAGACCTATTCTTCTGCACCAAGCATGTGGGCAACCGACTTGTCATCGTTTCACACAAGATTATCGAAGATCGCCGACTTCAACACTTTTTGTGCAATAACTTCTACCCACATCCTGTTGAACATGAACACGTTGTCAGCAAGGATGCTGTTGAAGGGTATCTAGGTTTTGATCTTCAGAACTTCAACTACAGCATCATCGACTTCAACTTTTGCTTCGACCAGATCGTTGGAAGATTCGAGAACCCAACAGTGCAGGACACGAAAGACATCGTACAAGTACAGCTGCCTTTCACTGTGCCCGAACTCATTTTGAACAACATGCTTGCTTGGCCCCCCCACATCCGTGAAGCACACCTGCATCGTTTTCGACAGAACTTCACAGCTGCTGGCTACACGTCCATATTTGCACACTTCATGTGTCCTTGTCTGCAGATAGTCTGTTTTGGCTCATTCTCGTTAGCAACATACCAAATTTCCACGCGAACCGACGCGTTGGGATCTGCGCATGACCGCTTGTTTTCACTCAGTCGGTGGATTCAATGCAACCCAACCGAACTCCAGAACGTACGTGCAGATTTGCAACACCATTACGAGGAAGATGTGGCCATTCATCGCATGCAACAAGCACAACTTGATTCTCTTCAAGTTCAAGTTCGGGATAATCTGAACTCTCTGAACAGCTTGCAGACTGGACTCACCAAATCGGAGTAGTGCGTGGCACTGTAAACCGGGCAATGAATGACGTCTTGCGTCATTTTGACATTTCGGCTCAGTTGCATCCTGCACAACTTGCTGCTGCTCAGTCTGATGATCATAATCCTAGATGTCTTATATTGCCGATCTTGTCGGTTGTGTGTGTGCGCGCAACTCCTGTTCCGAAGGACGCAGACTGTACTTGTGCTTTCAAAAGCAGGGGGATGGAGCAGGCCTGTGCAGCTCCGTCTAACAAAGCTCTCCACATTGTCCTGATAAATATCACCAGGGACGCCTGGTTACTTACCTGCATTTGCAATGGCAACCAGGCTAAGCCGAAAACCTGGCAAGCCGATATGTTGCAAATGTAACAAGCTATCACAAACAGCATCCATCTATGTAAGGATGACTGGCTGCAAGTGTGTGTTTGTCTGCGTGAGTGAGTGAGTGAGTGAGTGAGTGAGTGAGTGAGTGAGTGAGTGTGTGTTTGTCTGCGTGAGTGAGTGAGTGAGTGAGTGAGTGAGTGAGTGGGTGGGTGAGTGAGTTGAGTGAGTGAAGGAGCTATCTTGCAAGTGTTTCGCCGGTCGTCAAAAGGCAGCTAAGGATCTTTCAGAGTAGTTAGTACGTTTCACAGTGATGGTAACAGAACCACACAACCTAATGATCCCAAATTAAACGTCACATGAGTGTAATTTCTACATCAATACTGACAAGATAACCATGAGGCCATAAGGTAGACATATTTGGTAAAGTGATCACTAGTTTAGAAGCGAAGCCAGACTGTCAACAGAAAGCGACCAATATCCAATATCCAAACTCAAAGCTGGTTGCGGGTCTTCGTAAGACCTCTAGGTTCGCAAAGGTAGCTTTCTTCCACAGCAAACCGGATCTAGCGCAAGGTTTGGGGAAAATGCTGGGATTCGCACCTGGTCTGATGAGTAGACCTTTTGGGCATTGAGGAAGAGTTCAGAATGTAGGAGGAACCTGGTCTGCCCAGAAAGGGAGAATCGCAAATCCTTAGCCCTTGTCAAGACGGTGGGTCCGCCTCTCTAGCTGTGTGATCTTGGAGCCCCGGTGCACGTAGCCCTCGTCGTCCAAAACTTCGGACCTCGTTTCCAAAGCAGCCACTGTCTGTGCTTCCGAGGCGTGGCGCCAAGGTTGGGTAGCAGCGTCTGCGAGAACAAAGACAGCCATCGACAACTGAGGAACCGAAACTTTAGCTGTAACTGGAGCGCGATCCCAAGCTTGGTGAATTTGTTGCAATGGGTGGATATTAAGAATGAACCCGACAATGACACATCCAATCATCCTTGAATCAAGTCTTAGTTCGGCTTGGAATGGGGCGGGGGATTAAGGGGCAGCAAGTAGAATTCACGCGAAGTCCTCTGCAGCTGGGCATGGCAGCTCCTACAAGTAGCAAGAGTGCAATTTCAACTGAAACGAACGGCAAACCCTGAACTAAGGCTCACGCGAGTGCACCATGAATTGGAGGTCAGGGGCCAGCATGGCGGCACCAGGGAGGAAGCTCCCAGTCACCCCGGTGTTGGGCTTCTTTCCCGCCCGAAACCCGGCGTCTTATGCGTCTTGGTTCATGGGGGGGGTGCGCGCCTCCAGTCGTGGGTTCAAGGTTCAGAGTTCCACACTGAAAGCTTACGGGGGTGAAATCAACAAATAATGCGAACATCTTCAAAACCCTGAGGCACCGACATTGACCGTTAACGGCTTCGGGTCTACCGATGAGAAGTCTCTCATGTAGGAATCATCGTCACTTGGATGTGACATGCTTGAGCGAAGCTGCTGTGCTGCAAACCGCATGACGTATGAATCTCCTCCTGCGACAAGTTGGGCTGCACCTACGAAGCCTTGAGCATGCCAAGTAGCTGCAATAGGTGATGGCTGACTGGGTGTACAGTCGCGTGGCACTTGGGACCTTAACTTGCTTAGGCGTGCACTCGAATATAAGGAAATGGGCTGTAGTCCTCGGGATGATCATGCGGATTACACGGGAAAGAGAACAGTTGCTCCTTGCCGGCCGTGAGCAAGTGGCACTACACAAGGGACCGTGGGAAGTGCGGCACAAGGAACAACGGCAGACGGCAGCCTCAACCTGCGATGTTTGCTCTTGGGCGCGAGATTCGGTTCGAGAACTTGCTTGGCCTGCCTCATGTTGCACTAGCCGGGGAAGACATGTTCGAAACGCTTGTCTGCGGGATCGTTATGTCTCAGCTCTCGGGCTTCGCACTGATAGAGCAAGACGGGTTTCGCTAATGCTGCTCGGGCTTATCGCTTCGACACCCTGTGCGTTGAGACAGCCTTCATGAATGCCGATATTACCAACAATCGCGAGCTCCTGTCTGGAAATCCAAATTCAACACCGTATAGCCGAAACGCACCCCGCGCTGTCGCTCGCCCGGTGTTTTGCCCTGCGCAGGGCTTGACTCCGGGATTCGGCAGCTTGCGCGGCCGGGAGAGCCGATCACCGCACAAGCAGGGCTGCGCTGGGCTATAGGGCTCATATGGATTATGGGTAGATGATTGTAGATGCTTATACACAAGCTACGGCCAAACCATCGGACGGATGAGGAATTGTGGTGCGGTTGGGAGTTGGGACATGCGCCTTGGGAGGAAGATTGGGGAGAAGATGCATTTCGTTTGGTAGGGCTTGGTCACCACCATTCCTTGAGGGCTTGCCGGCGGCTTAAGTCGCTTTTGCTTGTTGGCAGGGGATGTTGGCTTCGCAGGTAGTACAGTGAGCTAGTGTCACATCTGGTGAGACTGCTGTTCACTCCCGTGCCTTATGCTTTGCACAAGGTCTGGGCTGGTGAAGCTTTCAAGGTAACTGCACCTGCTGGTTCCTACTTCGGTAAACGAGACCTCGTTGAGACCCCAGTGGTCCGCCTCCGCTTCAAGCCAAGTTTTCTTCAAGACTGAACGGAGTTCGGAGGCGTGCTATCGGTTCCTGAAGAGTTTCAAGGTTACAGATGTATTTGCGGCACTGCAACTATGCAAGGAAGCTGCACACTGAGCTTCCGATCCTACGCACGCTCTGAATGCTCATCTATATAAGTGCAGTAGCAGGAGTGGCAATATTGACAATACTCACAGCAAGCTTAATGTTGGATTGAAATGCAAGTCAGAACCAGCGGCTTTCGGGCAAAGTGGGGCGCAGTTTTCTCGGAGCCTGAAGTCACCGAGAGTCCCAGGTGCCGGCTTTCATGAGGGTTGGTTGATAGGCCTCCCGCTTTCGGTTTGGGCTTCTGCACATCGAGTTGTAGAATGCAGAGATTCTGAAAAACCCAGCGAACCCCAAACGCTTATTCTTGTAGAGGGCTCTATATTGGGATGTTACAGGGGGTTGAATTGAAGTAGAGCTTGCAAAACAAACGCATTCGGGACCTTCTGATAGGGCAGGGGTGGGCGTGGGTCCCCAGTGTCCGATAAAATTGTGCTCAGAGACTTCGAGCAGAGACTAGTTGCCGCAGAGAGGTTTCGTGCCTTCTGCTTTTTGTCGGCTGTTGGATTCTTGCTTACAGCCTTGAGGTGTGGTGTGGAAACGAAAGCCTTCGTGAGCACTTGGGCCATGTTTAGTTTACACTGCAAGCTGGGCGTCACGCATCCGCAGGGCCACCGCTGATCTGCGAAAAAGACGAGCCTATAAACCTAACCCTAAAGAATCGCCTCCCACCGCAAATACTAAAGCAGGGGCCCGAAGCTCAGACACCCAGGTCCAGCATCAGAGTCTTGATGGGCAATGCCTGACAGGCGCGAAGCAGTGTGTGGTTTTCGACCGCAAACGGCATCATAGGATCTGTCGGTCTAGCGTACATTCTGGGCTGAGTCGCTGCGCCTGGGAGTGTGAGTTTGTTGGTGTTTCCTGAGATTCCGGATTAAGTTGTTGTGTCGTGGTTTTCTTCCTAGAACGCAGGCCATCAGCTGACACAACGGAACAAGAACTCCTAAACCTGAACCCTGAACTTTAACCTTCAACCCCACACATTATCCTGAAGCCCTGATATCCAACTATGCCCCATATGACAACGATCGTCCCCTCCATGAAACAAGAATCTCCTCGTGTTAGTCGAAACCTGACGACCTCCGTGGGCAGTTCCGGAAAGCGTCTGGTAGCACCGTCAGCTAGGTGCGTCGGGCGCAGCACCGTCGGCGTGCTTGCCGTGGCCCGTGTGGCAATCAAACTTCGAGGTTCATAGCGTCATGTTTGTGTTGATGAGACCCTAATGGTTCTTGCCAGGTGGTCACCAAGACGGGGTACTTCTCGTTAAGACTCACCTGGCATTGCACATGAGAGGGACCGACAGGCCTAGTCAAGCAACCTCTGCCAATCTTGGGCAACTTGTTGATCCAAAACCCTAAACTCTGTACCCTCACCCCTTAACACCACAACCACGCTTTAAGGTAGTAGGGATCCTTGTCCAGATTCTCGAAATCCAGGCACCCTACGTATACCCATAAAATTTAAATGCCCGCGCACAACCCAAAACCGAGGTCTAGAGCGCTAGACATTAAAATTGCAAACCTCTTGCCGGAAAACTAGCTCCACACAGACCTGAACAGCCCGAAAATTTGCTAGTCAAGTTACGGGCGAGAGAGGAATATGTATATATATATACACATATGTGTGTATGTACATATATATGTATGTGTGTGTGTGCGTGTATGTGTACATATATATATACACACATGTACACATGTATTTCGTGAAGAGTATGCGGTTCAAACAGTGGCTGACCTTATATTCGATAGCACACAAAATTAAAAAAAAAACACAGCGACATGTTCAAATTCACTGAACCCTTACGAGACCGTCATGGTGTCTGAAATTGATATCCTGCTGGGCCTGCCGAGCCAGCACCGGGCGGCAAAGTGGTGCCTGGACGGGGCTAAGTCAGGTCTTCGGGATTTCAGGGTGTCCTGCTTTAGAGAGTGTAGCGTTTGGGGGGTTCAGGGAAAAGGTTTAGTGTTTTGGAGCAGGGTTTTGAACCTACAGGGCACAGCTCTACTGTCATAAAACCGAGATTGCTCAATCAGTAAGTAAGGCACAAGACTCCGGTCGCGTCTTGTAGGTAGGACTCCGGTAGGACCCGGTGCAGGGCTTTAGTAAATTTAGAGTGTAACATTCCATTAACTCCGCAAGCCTTTCGTAAGGCGCGAACCCAGGGTTGACAAAGGTTTCTGTGAGCGAAATGCAAAATTGTTTCAGAAGCGATCCCTAGATAAGGCGTATCGATTTTGAGAACCCCCTATGACTTTAAGCACATAGCCATGTTCATTCAACTCAAAGTAGTACGGGTGGCACTCTTGGCAACATATAGAGCTGCTCAAAAGCGTCAGGCGAGCTACTCGTGTCGCAATGTTGGGTATGGATCACGAAAAGCCTCCTGACCGACACTGCGTGTATAGTTCCGGTATATTTCGGGGTATCTTTTTGGACAATCAGAAATTGGACAGCGTAGAAATAGTAGTAGCAGTAGCCATAGCAGTAGCAGTGGGCAGTAGCAGTAGCAGTAGCTGGAGCAGGAGTAGTAGTAGTAGTCGTCGTCGTCGTCGCGGTAGTGGCAGTGCCAGTGGCAGTGGTGGTCGTGGTAGTGGTTTTGTGGGTCGTCGTCGTAGTAGTAGTAGTAGTAGTAGTAGTAGTAGTAGTAAGTAGTAGTAGTAGTAGTAGTAGTCGTCGTAGTAGTATTTGTAGTATTTGTCGTACTTGTCGTAATTGTAGTATTTGTAGTATTTGTAGTATTTGTAGTATTTGTAGTATTTGTAGTAGTAGTAGTAGTAGTAGTAGTAGTCGTAGTAGTATTTGTAGTATTCGTCGTACTTGTCGTATTTGTAGTATTTGTAGTAGTAGTAGCAGGAGTAGTAGCAGGAG
>CAJNJA010014219.1:0-25404 GCA_905231915.1 Symbiodinium necroappetens | reverse complement strand
AGTAGTAGTAGTACTAGTAGTAGTTTATGTTGTTGTCGTCGTCGTAGTGGTAGTAGAAACACATACACACACAGACAGACATCGTACAAGCGTCTCCGGAAACAAGGGTAGATCAGTAGATAAACGAAGATACCACTGCCAAATCTGTACCCACAAGTACATAGTAGGCATTCATAACCGTATAGAGGTATGTGTGTGTGTACATTTACACACATACACACGCCAAAGGATGCGCAATGCATTGGCATACGAGACCCGCCTTCAAGCTGGCCGAGCGCCTTCGCGGCCCTGCATGCCCGTGACTCTGAAAGCCCATCGGACAAGACCCAAAAGATCAGCCGCGCGGAGAAAGGTCGTTATAGGGATTATAGGCTTGTGGCTTGTGACATTGTGGGTTTCTCGGATGGTTACTTTGGCGCTTAGGCAACTCCGAATTCAAGCTGATTTGTAGAGAAACGCTGTCGGCGCTGTAAGGAACTTGCATCATTGACAACAAGCTGCCCCAAGTGCATGCATACAAGTGCTGTGCTTAGGTTTTCGAACAGAAACGACAGAGAGAGGACCTGATGAGTAAGCAAACAACAGTACCCACTGTGCGCTCTGGTGGCTCCGGTCTACCAAAGCCACCGTTGGACCAAAACACATCCGACCGTCGTCTTCTCCCAGCAGATGCTCCAATCTGAATCCGGAACTGAACCCTCCCTTAGCGTGCTGATCCCGTGATTGAACTTGGACCCATCTTCTAAAGATCAAGTTCCAGGTACGGCATCTCTGACAGGACAGATACGAAAAATGGAGAGAGTTGATTGATGCATCCCTGTCCGGCGACAGGACGGTCTAGAAACAAGGAACAAACGCGCTTGCATCTGCCCCGGAGAGACAACGGGTATGCAAACACCTCCATGAGACACAAAACACACGGTCAGAATGACTTTGCGCCGAAGCCCTGAACCCAGGACCTTCTTCGCCTCGAAACAAGCCCTATGGTTAAGCGGCACAAATTTCACATGTCCTGTATCTGACAGCAACCTAAACCATCCCAAAGTTCATCTACAGTCGATAAGCATGCGCTGCCACACCATCAGGGCAATGCCAGAGCCTTTGAGGTTGCAACATGTTCGTGCCTTTGTCCAAAAACTAATCTCTCAAGAAATACGCCACTACCGGGACCCGCACGACTCTTGGACGTGCGCTCTTCTCCTGCCGGAATCCGTTCCAACTGTGTGGATTGTTTAGGGTCTCGGCTTTTGGATCTCAGTGGACAGGACTTGAAGATAGGAGAGGGAGGTCCCACAAGTCTCAAGGTGAAACAGTTTTACTGCTTCGTGGTTCGGATTTGGTGCTTTTCTACGGTTTCTATGGCGTGGTTTCCGGTTTCCGGGTTTGCTTTGTAGTTCGTGGGATGAAGTTTAGTAGGCAGTCTACACCAACACTGATGAAGTGCAGCTTGTTAGCCCAACCCGTTCTCAGTTGTGGCCGTCTACAGGTCGTTCGTACGATCAATGAATACGATGAACAAACGGCTAACTACAGGCCTTGAAGGAGCCTAGATGCCCGCCGAATGGAAGTTATACAAGCTATGTCACTGACAAGCTATAATAGACCACCCTTACTAGTCTGAACAATCCCTGAAACCACCTCAACAAGAACACCTAATCTTGAGCAACAGCCATGGCTAAGAGCCCAAAAACCTGGCAGTACGTAGTGTGCAGAAGGGATTGGCCAAGCCCACCTTGCTCAGCCGCGAAAACCGGCGCTGCCACCTTTCCAGTTGAGGCACCATATCTCCGCTTGTTGGTGCGTACTAGGATCTGAAGTTCTGCTTGCTACAGAAAGAACCGCAAAAGGAATCATAGCTTGGAGCAAACACCCATGTAGGCACGATAGCCCAGGGCACCGGATTCCTTCAAGGCTTCGGGTTGTGTGGCCTTGTCGTGCGTACGACCAGTTCCGGGTGGCTTTACATGGAAACCATGAGCCTCGTCCCTTAACTTAACAAGTAGATCTCCAACTCGTGCCACAGCGCTTTCGAGCCTGGAGTTGGGATCCCATAAGCTTCTTGACCGACTGCCCTCGACCCGACTCCTAGGCTAGCCTTGCTACTTGAACACGTACATACTTGTAGCCTACTATTACGGTATACCCCAAATACGTAGCAACTCGATTTATTGAGGTATCTGCCTGAGCACAAGCACCTGCACTCTTACACCCCAAGCCTCGGACCGAGCCCTGGGCCCCCGGGTACTAAAAGCCAGCTCGAAAAGCGGTATTGCGCGAAAGCACCCTACAAGATCCTAACTTCAGTTTACGTGGTCTGCAGACTCCCACAGATACACTCCTTCAGAGTCCCGGGAGCCCTACTGCGGCCTTGTGCATCCAAACTGTCGCCTAATCTATCTAGGCCTTGACTGGCATCCAATCCACAACGAAGTAGATTCGTGGTAAGCAGGCCCTTAACCACAGGCCGACATTCTCAGCATCTGCCTCAGGCGTATCCTCCAGAACATCGAGAGCAGTCGTCACCTTTCACAAGCTTGTGCTACTCAGCTTAAGGTTGCTCTGGTGCTTTCAGTCTCCATGCAATGGTTGGGACAGACAAGCCCCCTGCCCCGGCATATTGCCTATGCTCGGTCAGGCTGTCGTAGGCACCGTTTTCAGCGTCCAGGCAGGGTTTAGGATCCAGGCTGTAAGTCGAAGTCTTGGGGCTTTATGCCTGCAGACCGAGCCCTACCTTTCACTCACGCTTTAAGAGCAAACCCCACCCGGTCGAGCAAGCAAAGCTTCGAGGGAAGGGTTCCGGCTTTGGTAGTAGGTTTGCCGATCTTCCTCCACACCAGGACATGTCTTCATGCCTCGAAGGCTTCCAGATAATGTCAGCGTATACCCCGAACAGTGGAGGAGCATCTGTTGCAGTCCAAGCCTTACATACATGAGTCCTCAAACACGAGTCCCACGTCAAAAATCAACGCAGGACCTAGTGGTGAAGTCGAACCCCCATGAACCACTGCGGATGTTCCGGCTACCTGAGGTCTACATGTACACCGTTCTACCATAACGATATCTACCCCTCAATCGACAGTGCTAGAGTGAGAGATACATATGCACATGTGGATAGGAGTAGATATGCAGAACGACTGCTAAATGCGCTCATCGCCACATAGAAACGTAGTTACATGTGCGTGTGTGTGTATATATATATATATACACATAGATGTGTGTGTGTGTGCATGCATGTATGTAGGTAGCTACATGTGTGTATATACATAATATACACCAATGGTTTGCAATATCCGAAATTGGAGAGAGAGAGAGAGAGAGAGAGAGAGCGAGAGAGACAGAGGCAGAGACAGAGAGACCGTGCGAAACATAGATAGTACGGTGCTGAATCTGGGCAAGCAAGGCTCAGCAATCTGTACTCCTGGTCTTTCCACGATTGATATTCTAACAATCTACTAAGAATCTACAAATCTCGGAAGCTCTGCCCACCCAGAATCCGTTCAGGCGTGCATCTCTCGAAGCCACCTCAAAGCCATTTCCGCACACACACACACACACATATATATATATATGCACGACAGAGTTCTTCCAGCAGATGAGGCTGAACATCAACACGCAACACAATAACCCCGTCGATTCCTGGCTCAGATTGGCTCCTCAACCCTAAATCGAAAATATCAGCCTCACAGCGTGGCGCATGTTCTGACCCCATTGAGTTGGGGGGCGTCCATCCACTAAAATCTTGGTTCTAGTCAAAAGCGGTACCATATGGGAAGCTGAGAAGGATGAGTAGCAACTGGCAAGGTCTCACAGCCGTAGGCTTGCCTCTGCCTTCTCTTGAACCTTCGGGCTGCCGACGGCCAACGCTGTCTCCTTTGGCAATGCTTCTTGGCGGGCTGAGGGCTTAGCCTGCAATAGCTGCCTTCGGAAAACAGGGGTCCAGTGCCCTAATCCTTCGTGAGTAGCTGGAGATCAGCTCACGAAAGTGGTCAGTAAGCCCATGGCATTTGGGTGACGCCCCCTGGAGTGGCTGTCGCAGAGAACCAGGCGCCCAGGGGTGAAGAACACCGAATTCTTTTGCGCACCCCAAATCGCTGCAGCCGCCCGGCCACTGCCCCTGCAGCCCGCGTCTTCAACTGCGAAGTCTTCTTCAGAACACAAAGCCTCTGCGCCCTGCCTCAAGAAAAAACAGGTTGCATGAGGGAATCCTGAACTTTTTGCGCAGCTTCTCCTTTACAACGTAGGAGGGTAAACATTGACCGCTTGGGGCTTGCCAGGTTCTTGCCGCCAGAGTGCCTTCGACAGTGTAGCTTTCATGCTTCGGGTGCTTGAAATCCCGAGCCCTGTACACGCCAGCTTAACCTACGAAGCTCCGCACGTGTATAAGTACATACCGGGGCTCCCAAAGGTTTCAGTTACTGCAGACTCAAGCAGATGATGGCGTTCTCGTGGATTAGGCCCGGCACCTGCGATGGCGACTCGGCCACCTCTATCACGGTTGGCCTTTGCGCGGCAGGACCGTCTAAAGGGCGTGGGTGCTGATTTTTCATGACAAAACGTGTTTCACATTTTGGGCTCAGGTTAGTAGCTTTTCACATGTCTTCTGACAGCAGGTTCTGGGGCAAAAACTTCTCTGATCTAATTGCACATGTCGACCCAGGCTCTAAAATCGTTCCGCACCATCACGAGCAACACTGGAGCTTTCCACGCACCGGTCGACTTCAAGAGGCCTCTAACCCGACACTTACCGAACTTTATGAGATACTGTCAAGATTACAGATCTGCATGGAACGAAGTCTTAAAGTGGGCGCCATTATCTATCGTTCACTGTGACAAGCATTAGCAAGTCTGGACTAGGCTTGATCTTCAAGCTGTGCAGGGCTGGTTCAATCCAGGGCTTCCTTTCACTCCGAGTACGAACCAAAAGACGAACGAGAGCGAATAACCTGCTGTGACAAAGCCTTCTCTGAGTTAACCTATTCTCCATTTTGTCTCCATACTACTGTAGCGCCATTGTTTGCCCGTAGAACGCGAGCACAAGAGACCTACCTAAACCCTCTAAGCCCTGAGCCCGAACTCCGAAAGCGAAAGTATCAACTCTGCAAAACCCTGAAACAACCCCATCAAAGCACTAACCTCCGAGATTTTTGCTCAGGTTTGTTGGCCGAATTTAGCTCGACGAGTATCTTTGCATCCTCCGCTTCGAATTCAGCGCTCTCCTGAGAGGCAGGTGTCCCGTGTCCCCATGGATGCAATAACATAGGACGCATTTGGAGTGTCGGGTCGAAGAAACATTGCATAACTTTGAAAGGGCCTTGTGAGCTTCAGAGGTTGGGGGTTTAGGTCCTGGACATGTCATTGAAAGTGTACATTTTTTCCCGTGCTTTGCTGCTACGGCCGTGAACCTGCGACTATATACGCAAAGAGTGTAACCTACATATCAACACTGTCACTTCACTGTCAGGAACACCCCCTCGCTGCCCACAGGACCTGGAGTCAGGACCTGGAGTCTGATCAGAGTTTTCAACCCTAGGAGTTGAACATTTTGTGTGCAAGCGTCGGGAGCTTTTGTCGGGGTTCTTCGTCTTTGCCAGGTCCAGGAGATTTCGGAAAACATGCAATAATTGCCGGAGGCCCTTTTGCATCAGATCAGTCCGATCCGGTGGCTAAATCGTGAACCCTCATCGCCCTATATACTAATCCCTTACCTCAGTAGGCTCTCCTCAACCAGAAAAGCGAACTGCTATCCAAGCCTGCAGTGAAGCTGCCCCAAGACTCCGAATACTGCTAAGTGCCCATGATGAAATGTAAGTGGTCTGAGCACACTGAAAGGGCATGCAGGGCATGCATGCAGGCCTAGCCTCGCCCTCTTCCTCGGGCGGGTAGTCAGCCGCTTCTTCCGGCGACTCCCGAAGCCCACCTGAACTTCGGGATTTTAGGGTCTTGCAATTCTCTGGTCTTTGAGACGAGGCGCATCACGGGCCGCCCACTACGCAAGATGGATTTTCAAGAGTGTTCAGGCGGTTGTGGCTTGCACTTGGGGTCGTGAATCAGGGGCTAGGAAGCCACGGCCTGGCAAAGCAGAACAAGCTTCCATGTCAAATGGCCAACTGCACCTGAAACCCATAAGTGCGTCCAAAGCATTCCAAGCCAACATTCCGAACACCCGACACCACAACCACACTCAAACTATGCAACCCTCGGCCCTGAACCTTCAACCCTCAACTACATGACCCCGAACTGCTGTTCAACAACAAGCCATATATACACCTTCAAGCCTCATAACAAGCCCCGGGGAGCCAGAGAAGATCGGCCGAATCGCATCCCATGCTCTCGGAGTCGGTACGAGACTGGACCAGCGCCAGGAGACGAAGCTTGCTCCTTCAAGACTCAGTCTGAACCATTCTAAGGCTTCAGGGTCAGGGCCGATTCAGGGCTCTGAAGGATTTAGTGGTTCTTAGCCGATTCAGGCTTCAGGTTCCCGGTTTTTCCGGGGCAACATGCTACGGAGCTAAACGTGGCCTGTTTGAGATGATTCAGCCCAGCTGAAGCTAATATGTCCCGCTTTGGGGATTGGAGCACGTCTTCGAGTTTGAGGCCAAGGGCTCAGGACAACAGCCGCTCTGGGTTGAGGATGTTCAATAGTTCGGTACATGTGGGTTTGTCTCTGAGGACTCACCCGCTAGGGCGTTTCGGTCTTCGGGTCGAAGCTTGGAGAGGTGCAGCAGTGTAGGATCTGAAGCAACCTGCAACCAACAATCTCCCCTCCGCTGCCCATGGACATCTTTCCTTAACGTCCTTGAGTGTTTAAAAGCTCAGCTAACCGAAACACATAAACGGATCTGCGTTGATGCAAGATTAATTTGTCAAGCACCGCCTCTTCCTCCGGCGACGCTTTGAAGGTTCCTGCGGGCGACTTTGAGAACTTAGGCCACTTGCGGCCGCAACACTTCGTTCCTTAATCACAACGTCACAAACCACGCCATAGGAATCCGAGGTGCCTTGCTGGACGGCCGGTCACTGGGCTCGCTGGGACGCCCTCGAGCTCAGGCTTTGGATTGGGGCTTGCGGCTTCTGATATCGAAAGATGCTAACATATGCATGGATGTTTTCTGCAGGATCTGCCATGGTCAGCCGACCGAGTTTGCAGGTTCGGGCTTCTAGCGGCAAGATGAAAGGGGGATCTGGAATAGAATGCTCTGCAGTGTACCACTCTCTGGTCTGAAGAGCTTTCGGAGGCTTTGGGGTCGGGTAGGGTTTACCATGGAAGGTACAGCCAGAAGGCCAATGCTATGTCAAGATTTACATGCCTGGGTCGAACACTCGAAGCGCATGCACACTTATCTAGACACACATACCCGAGACAAAACTCCTGCACTTTGAATCGTTGGCCCTCAACGAGCCGAGCCTCAAACCTTTTTGCAGTTCCTTTCGTGCGAGTCTTGTCTTGCTGTGTGGCTGAGAGGTAGCATGCTCCCTTCATTCAGCGCGGCCGTTGCAGGTTGACATCGCGTCTGCTATGCTGCAGAAGGTACGTAGTCTGACGTCGTCCTTCCACAAACAGAGCAGGTTTTTCTTCTTCAAAAGCGCAGCATTTTGCATCTTGGCCACTGAGCACAACATCGCACAAACATTGGGTTCTGTGCTTTAGCTTCTTCCCCTCCACCTGTCCAGGGCACCCGGAATACCTTCCAGAGAGCCGAACCTTCATGAGGAACAAATCCGAGTTTAAACCCTGATCTTTACGGCTCCAAGCCCAATAGGCCCAATATTACTTCCGAGTGGCGCGGTGCCGCTAAAGCCGCAAGGCGCCTGGGGATGGAGTTCTTTCATCGGTAGCTCGTGATTCCGGTGCATAAAGCAGCTGTAGGCTGTTGCGGGTTCTCAACGATCGCAAAAATACCGCTAACTGCTGGCAATGACGGTTGTCCAAAGAATCAACTAATTAAATATTAGTACTGCTATTCTGAATCCATCCGGGCACTTTTGACAATTCCTTGACCAAGCTTAGCTTTACCTGTTTCGATTCGGTCCGTGGAGAGCATCAGTGGGACTTTGTCTGCTGTTTCCGTTGCATGCGTCAGGGTACTGCGACAGAAAGTCGAGCCGATCCAGGCATCACTGTCGATATTATGTATGGAGACCGGGCCGCCGTGGACTTATTCTCCACCAGGAGATACGTGAAAGCCCGCCTATCCCCTAAGATCCACAAACCCGGGGAGCCGAAAACACTACTGAAAGCCCTATCAGTCCAGCCTTGTACCATCGAACTGTCCACGGGAGAAAACAAAAACTCAACTGCAGCGTCCATCCGAAAGCTCGGAACCTGCTTAGTCGAAACGACTCCATGCTCACAACCGGAAAGCCGCCTGAAGCCCCTTCCCCAAAACCTCATTAAGGAAACCTGGAGAAGCCCAAGAATTCTGAAGACACCGAACTCATTCCTCGAAGCTTCCCTGATTCAACACGAAGCAGGGCTTTGAGACAGCTGGGTTGGAGAACCCCGACCTTTTGTGAAACTCCCTCAGAACCTACCCGAAGCCGAAACTCTGATATCTAAACGTCTAAACCTGTAACACTTTAAGAATATCACATGCGGGATGCTCAGAGTCGACTGGCCGCGAGGGTCCCGTCACAACTTCGGCAACCGCAGGAGCCTCCGCGGGAAAAACATCAGGCTACTCCCGGCTGCTTCTGTTTCCACGAGAAGCGAGATGTTTTCTTTCGGTGGACCAGAAAAGGCCCCAATTTAGAGAACTACTCCTCTTTTGTCGATCCCCTGCTGCTAACCTTGCTTGCTTATCAACTCTGGCGGGTTCTAGTTGTACAGTTATACACTTGGTCAACCACACAGAGGATCTACAGAGTTGCAGATTGAAAGCACCCAGGGTACCAATATAATTACACAACTGGTCTAGAATGTCATGGTTTGACTCGAGGACAGGCGATGAGATTATCGAGGCCACCTCGCCCTGAGCTTCATTTGGTGTACAGAGTTTCGAGTTTGGCAGTCAGGAAAGTTTATGAGCTGGAAACTCGGGGTTAGCGCTGAGCATGCTTACTATTGTGGGGTTGTCGTTGGATAAGGTAACATATTTGTTTGTTATCATATATGAAAACTACGGACGCCTGACACGGTAAAACTTGCAAGCCTGTTACCGCCATAAATGCCAAACCGTGGATTCCTGTCAACGTTGTATCGTAACTTCCACTACACCCTAAGCCATAACAAGGGCCGTGATTCGGAAGCCGGAACCCTGACACCAAAACCTCAATCCTCAATCCTGGACCTAGACCAAAATACCAACGATACTAAACCTCGATCCGAAACCCATAAACGGTATTCCTAGACTCGAAATCCTAAAGCCTGTACCTGGAACCCTGAAGCCCTGAACCGTTTGGCCCCTCAGCCGCGCAAACTTAAGGTTCAGTCTGTCCTCCGGCCGCACTTTCCTTGCAAGCGACGTGTCGCTTCTCTTGGGGTCAAGGGGTCATGCCTAAGGGTTCAAGATGTGTGAGTTCAGTTGGGGGTTTGGGGGGCTTAGCGTCTTGGGGGTAATGTTGTTTAGGGGTGCAGGGTGGCTACCTCCATTTCTCAGGGTTTGTCGCGTATCGCTTGAGAATTGCCAACACTCGGTGCTACTTCTAGGATCCCGCGCTCTGGCAAGAAGTGTACTGGGACCATACTGTTTCAGTGTTCATGCTGCCATCATCTACATTTACCACAGCTGTATCCGTCTCTCCAGGTAGGGGTCGGAGATCCGCTGCCCCGGGCGATGCAAGCTTCCGTGGTCCGTGCAGATCTTGTTCGAGGCGGCACCACGTTCCGACATCACCCTTCTGAACCCACACATCGACTGAGAAAACCATCCGCGCTCAACCGCACCTAACCCAACCCTGTACACCAAACCCTTCACAACGAAAGTAGCACCCAGCGTCGGCTTTGCCAGTTCGCGCAGCGCGAGCTCGCGTGCAGCCTGCCGGTGCAGATCGCTTGATCCAGATCGGCACATGAGCTCCGCAAGCATGCGTTTGTGCGACTACAGTGCCCCAGCATGACACGCCAAACTGAGCTAGTCTAGAAGCCAAGGCAAAGACTAAACAGCCCAACCCTGCTCCACAGCCCACACAGTCTCCAAGCCCCATCTGTGCTAAACGGCAGATGGGCCCCACAAGCAGCTGTGACAGTCACAGGCGAAGGCAGTCGTGCAGCACTGCCCGCAGCACCACCCTTTGGTAACCCAGCAGAGGCTGCCCTGGTTGCAGTAGTTGAGGTACAGTCACGTGCTTCGAACTTCCATGCATCAGTTAGACACTCACCTAAACTCGGCATCGCGTCCAAAAGGCATGTACAATAACTCCTCTTCCCCATACACAACAATCATTCACGATCATCTCACGTGCCCAAGCTGGAGTCGAAACACCTACAAATGCGCCTTGCAACCGGCACCCGCAACCTAAACCCGCAAACAGTTGCTGAAAGCTCTCAGGCCCACAACCCCCGCAAATCCTAAGCTATCAGAACCGGTGATGTGGCCCCACAACAACCCTGCAGCAACCCTAGACCAAACTTCACAGATCTGTGCCTCTTCTGTTCGGCTAATGCGCACGACTGCCGGCGCAGCCTGGGATGACGATGCTGGTGTATCGCAGCACACAAACAAACAACAAACCGCGCAAGCTAACAAACAAACCCAGAGAGAGAGAGAGAGAGAGAGAGACAGAGAGAGAGAGAGAGAGAGCGAGAGAGTGTGTGTGTGTGTCTCTGTGTGTGTCTGTGTGTGTGTGTGTCTGCAGATATGTACCTGTGCTGACATAGAGACAGACAAACAGACAGACAGCCAGCCAGCCAGGCAGACGTAACATACATAACATGCATGTGCGCACATACTTAAGTGCGTACATACATTCATGCATCCATCCGTGCTCGACATACATAACTCCATACATGCACGTGGACATGACTGCATCCATGCATGCATGCATGCATGCATGCATGCGCTATTGCTTTATCATGGCATACGAAAACATTGCATAATCGGCATAACCTAACATGCCATGAAGAATAACATAGCCTGGAATAGTGACGAGCATATCATAAATGCATGAGTACACACATGCATGCCTGCTGCAACCCTGTGGCTCGTTTTGTGTGCGTGTGTGTGCGCGCATGATTTAACAATGCCTGGTCCTCCATGGTGCTCAGTAGGATTGGCATACTCTCTCGAATGCTTAAGTTCAGGACGCTGGGTTGTGCAAGCTTGGGGATTCCACGTCGTCCTAGGGAGGACGAGGGCTGCACCAGGCAATTCAAGTCTCTAGGGCAACAGCGTTCCTGGAATGTGCCCCCAGAACTATCACATGGTAAAGGAGGAGTTTCTCATACGTGTGCACTGTAGAAAAAAGTTCACTGCCTGGACTACAACTCCTGAAAACAATCCTATAGCTTTACGCCTCGTACCACGGCCTGCAACAACATATATCCTCGCATGCGCCTGCACAGGCTCCTCCCAGATCTTGGGACGTGCCAAAGATAAAATCCGGTCCTGTGCAGCTCGGCTTGGTCGGTCGAAAAGCTTGCAGGATTCCAGAGACTATTCAGATGCATTTGCGAGTGCGGGGAGCTCCTACTGCACTATGGGTCTAGGCTTGGGGTCTTCGGAGTCTGAGGGCTTAGGGGCTTGGGTGCTCAGAGGGCCGTGATTATCGAACTTTGGTTCTGCACTGGGCACACACACGCACATCCACACCCGCGCACGCACATACAGACACAGCACAACTCTTGAACGTTCCCAGCTCGCCTATACAGGCACTTTACAGGCGCACACCCGAGGCCTTACATGCCATGCTGGTGTGCACGGTGCTCCATCTTGCGAGCAGAATCTGGTCCATCAATGCTGCCACGCGCGGGTGGGGATATGATGGTGGTTCAACCCTGAAACCGTTAACCCTAAACCCTAAAGCCCGCTCTTAAGCCGACCTCTCAACGTCAACCCCAAAGCTCAAACTCTAAACCCTACAACCTTGAAACCAACCCACACAACCTTAAAACCTAAACCTCCGGTTGCTGGCCCCAACACCCGCTACAGGGACCATGAAAGTTGTTCTGCAGAAGTTCTTTGTGGGGTTTCCATGTAGGATTGCTACTATAGAATATTTCAGATGAGTTGAGTTGGGTTCAAGGAAGAAGCACCCTTAGAACAAAAGTCTGCGTGAAGCCAGGGCTTCTTGGTTCAGGATTTGCGGCTTACGAAACCACACAGAAAAGGCAAACTCCGGGTCCAAATCCACTGAGCGAGCGAGGCCCGGCACTGCGTCCTCTGTGACGCACTGGGGGCTTGCAGGGCATTGACATAAAACCCTTGACTGCAATTGGGAGACGGTGGCGGCCTGTATCTTCATGTGCATCCATACGTACATGCTGCATACGTACGCACAGGCCAGGCGTCTCTGTACACTGAGCATCACTAAGATGGATCTGATTGCAGTACATCTAGATCGGGTATCCTGCGTAAGTCGGACTGTGACATTCTGGCACTTCCGGATCTAGCGGCTAGCTTGTGTCGGGCGTGCACAAGGCTGTGCCGTTCCGGAGTGCTGAGCAGACTGAGCCTGAGCCCTTTAATGAATACGCACACGCAGACGCCCACACCACAAGACTGGAAGCCTGAAAGCCAGCTGCCCTCAACCCTACGTCCGAAATGGCTCCCAAGCATACCTTCAACTCAGAAGCGCCAAAGCTTCGTCTGACCCTGGGGCCTTACAAGTAGCTTGAATCAAACAGCCTGGACACGGCAGTCTTGTACTTTTTGGCCCCCCACCCCAAAGCAGCAAAAAGCCGCATGCCCCAAGGCCCCACACCCGCCCGAGATTTTTGTCCCACCCTCTCGTTCATACAGTGGCCATCAGCCCGGAGAGCCTAGATGCCAAGACTCTCGACCCTTAACCCGTCCTCTGCCGGCGGTGGCCGGTCACAACGAGGCATCGCCAGCTCGGCGAGGCGAACCTGAAGGATCCAGGAGGGATTGGGATGGATTTCATCCGGTTAAACTGCAAATGTCCATCGACGTCATATCTAAATAATTACATATACATCTACATGCACACGCACCTATGTATACATACATGAATACATACATACATATACATACATACATACATACATACATACATACACTTATACACTTACTCATATATACATATACTTTATAAGTACACAGAAGTTATAATGTAAATAATATGACCTCTCTCTCTATACATACATACATACATACATACATACATACATACAGATAGACAGACAGACAGACAGACAGACAGACAGACAGACAGACATCCATGCATGCATACATGCATGCATGCATACATACATACATGTTACGTATTTGTTTTATGTATTTATGTATACGTATAGGAATAATACGCAATTGATCGTTTATTCTAATCATAGACTCGCTGTCGCAAACTCAAATGGCATTGCATGGGCGAATTGATCGCGACATCTGGAGCGCAGGCACTTGCAATACGTTCAGGCTCAGATTTGGCAGAAAGCACCGGGGCTCCAAAATCTAAACTCGACCGTCTTTGTCGACAAGCCTTTTGAATATTACCACCTGTCAAAACCCTGCACGCATCTCAGGCTTGGATGCTTCCCGCTCTGTGGTACCGGGCACCATTGGCATGTGGATGCGGGGTGCATATGTTGTATGTATGCAAGGAAAAATATGCAGGAGCAATGCTGACATGTGCTAGCCCGGGCCACTTAACTGAACATCACTGTCCTGATACACCCAGCAGTCCTAGGTCCTAGATTATAATTCTCCAGTGACCCAGGCATATAATCACATTGGAAATCCTGAGCCTCAGGCGAAGTTGCTCTTCCGGGCAGTGGGGGTCTCGGATTTGATCCCTGAGTTACCTGCCAGGCAGCGAATTAGGGAGTAGGTTCTGCAAAGCCTCACGCATGTTTCCGAATGCAGGCGGGTTGCAGTTGGCCGTGCTGTGTATCACGAGCATTGCGACGGCTTCCGGTGACGTCACCGAAATCATGGCGAGCATCAGAACTTCCAAGCTGAAAATACCATCAAATTCGCTTTCGACTCAAAGACTCAAAGTGCTGGGCACGTCGTCTTCGCATGAAAAAGGAGACTGAGCATTGCTTTTGGGGAACATCGTCGCACTCCTCCTTCTCCTGCTCCTCCTGCTGCTCCTCCTCTCATTCTCCGCGTGCTCGTCCTGTTCCCTGTCATTGCTGTGTAACCCTACTCCGCTGAATGACTTTCGGTTTGGGACCCTAGGTAGCCCTGAATAACAATTCAATGTGCACCGAATCCCAGGTCAACGCAGCCGCCTTGGAACGTGAACCTTGAGACTAAATCTTTGCCGTAGGCCGTCGCCGCGCACCTTCTTCGGGCTCGTCCCGAGCAGCTGTTGGCCGCGAAGGTGCACCCTGCTGCAACGTCTAGGATTTGGGGTCTGGCTTCCGGGCTGGTAGGTTCAAAACGAGAGTCTGAAGGCTCGCGGAAACACCGCGCACAAGCCTTGGGGGCTGGGCGGAGCCGGACGACGTTTTAGGTAGTGGGTCTTCAAAATTCATGAAATTTCTTTCAAAGTCTTGGCACGCAGAATCGATCCTTTGGCTCAGCAGCGCCGAGTAGAGCGCTCTGCAAAAGAGACCACTCTCGTTATCCTCGCATCCTGAAGCCTAAGCCACGAAGGTAAGCCTGTGCTAAATCCTCGACAGCACTACTTAATCACTACTTGCTATCCCAGGCCCAAATCATCCGGAAGCCGAGTTCAGGCTTCCAAAACCCCTGAAGCCGCAAACCCCACGAAACCCTGAAACCATGGGCCGTCCCATGCCTCCGTCTTGGCGAGGTCAGAGCTTCGGCTGGCAAGGCCTCCAGAAAGGACAAGGGGCCTTGATTGGTATGGAACTCCGAACTGGTAATATTGGGGATCCTGCCTTTGGTTCAAGGCTTAGGATTGAACTTTCAGGGTTCTCCCATGCGATCCAAGCAAGGGAGACACACCCCCCCCCAAAAAAGTTGAACGCTCCGTGCAGGCAAATCGATTCGGATTCTAGGCCGTTGGCGTCGAAACCCGTACGGGCTGACAGGAGTGAGGGAGCCACTTGCCAAGATGCTTCTCAGCCCACGAGCAACACCCATTATCTCGCCCTTGCACGGAAGAGCCAAACTTCGAAACCCCCCAGCCCTAAACCAAACGTGCTTATCGCAGGCGCAGTCTCTCGGATGTGAAACCTTGCAAAGATCGTGCTCGATAGAAGTCTTGGGACTCAGGGTTTTGTTCAAGGCTTAGATTTGAGGGCTGAGCATTCACGGTGTCAGGTTGGGGTTTAGGAGTTTAAGGTTGAATTAAGGGTTGAGGGTTGCGCCTTAACTCCTGGAAGCCCATAAGGTCATTAGCAGCCTGATAGAAGCGGGCTCGAGGAACCAGTCGTCCTCAAGACAGTGCGTTCCTGGCATAGGTATTGGTGCAGGATTCACGGTTTTGAGTTTTCCCAGCGGGTTCACGAACGGGCGTGGTTTGGACTCGATTTTTTCGGGATTTCGTGTTTTTGGTTCAAGGGAAAAAAGGTTTCAGAAGGGTTAAGTTGAAATTTTTCAGATTGCTATGTATGTGATGCTATGTGAGGTGATGTGACGTGATGTGATATGGTGTGACGTAAATGCTTTTGGTGAGCTGACAGGCTTACTGGAAGGACAGTGCTGGAATTTCGTGCTGCATCCGGCCGCACAGCATGGCAAGTCCGAGTTTTGTTGGAAAGACACAGTGTCCAAGTTGCATGCACTAGCACAGCGGATCATAAGCTCCAACCTTGGCCTTCAAGCCAAACTTCAGGCATCCACTTAGGTTTCAAGAGTCCAGCAAGGGGAGTAGGCATGCCTGAGACCCGCAATCGCCCGAAGAGATGTGTGCCCCCGAGACCTGTGCCCACGAGACAGCCGAGCTTCAAGTATGGGACCTGCCCCATTCAAGGGCTTGCTCGCAAACCGCATGTTTTCGGGAAAGGGTCGGGGAAGGCAGGTCGCGGGGCACATGTGTGTTCCAAGTTTTGGAAAAGAGCTCATGGCCAGCCGGAGCGCTGGCATTTTGAGTTCGTCAGCTCGGAGACGGTGTCTGAGCTGTGGAGGAAAAGGTACCGAGAATGGTACTTCTCACTGGAGAACCGCTTGGCCAAAGGCGGTCGCTGAAAAAGAAGGGCGGACATGAACCCCCCCCCCCAACAAAGCCAAACCACAAAAGCAAGAACACCGCGCGCAAAACGGGCCTAGCCGGTTTTGCGCTGTTTTGCTTGTGGCAGCACAAAACAGAAAGCAAGCATGTCATGTGGATGCAGTTGCAAAAAGCCAGGAATCCCTCGCGCAGGCTAGGTTTCCAAGAAGGCAGCCCTGAATCGGCAAGTAGCTGCAAGCACAAAAGTGTCTTAATTTTGCGGCGAAATCGTCCCCGTTAACGAACCCGCTTGCATAGTTTTGGGCTGCGGTCTAGAGTGCTTGTTTTGGAGAGGTGTGGGTGTTCTGTGTTTAGGAGAACCTGTTTTTTTGCACTTGGGGTTTACGGCCACATAGCTATTTTGGATTTAGGGCTGAGGTTTGGGGCTAGTGCGGGTAACATTGAAAGCTTGGTGTAGGTCGGCGCACTCGCTTATATTATAGGGCCTGCTTGGTTCCAATTCGGCATTCATTGATAATTAGCTCAAAACAGGCCGAGGAGCTAAGATCGCTTGCAGGACTGCTTCGCCTACTTGCTTGCCCAAACGGCGCTGTAAAAGAAACCTGGTCTAGAACCGAGCCACGCTGGCCACGCTTTTAGAGTGTCCAGGCACTAGGTTGCTTGCTCATTTTGCAGCGACAGGGACCCGCAAATTCTGCACAACCCGTAGAAATGTGGATTGGTCGACTGCGTGACATTCATGCCGACATAACCTTGAACGCGCTCTCCTGCAGTAGTAAGGCCCCCAAAAGCTCAACCTTTCCTAGACTTGTAGATCCAACATAGAAACCCAGAAAGCCTACAGCCCTGCCCAGCCCAGTACCTAGTGACCTAGTGAAGGGAGAGACTCGAAGCGAAGAAAAGTTCGCTGATCCCGCTGGTTCGGCTGTTGTGTGGTAGCGGTCGTGTGTCCTACAGAAGGGGTTCTTACTCATCTTATTCCCAGAATCCTATGATCACAGTGTCTATATATTGCCTTAGGTCATGGCTTCTAGACAAGAGACCCAGATCTTGGGATCACTTCTGTGAGCTGTTGAAGAAGCTGTCGATGGTGTTGGTGGGGGGGGCGGGGAGCAGAGGCGAAACAGTCAACATCTTCCCGTGCTCTTCGGCACGTCGAACCTGGAGGCCCCAGTCAAAGGGCATGTCGCTTATTTTCTCCCGAACAACCCCTTTCCATGATCAATGCGCAACTTTCGGGCTGGGAGTTTGGCTAGCTAGGGTTGCGTGAACCAGCCTCCTTCTTGAAGAACTGGAGGCCGGCACGGACGAAGATCCTTTTGCCTTGAAAGCTCGTCGGAAACAGAACGACGTGATTTCTGTGCTCGTTCCAAATCATCTCACATTTCGTCCAAGGGGAGTTGCATAGGAGCCAAGTACCCCGTACTCTGCCAAATCTCTCGCTGCGATACCTCACATGCCTACTGTCAGAAGATGTATCTTCAAGACCTGCATGCCCGTCAGCCTCAGTCAAAGCCGTCGATTCCTCACATGGCTAGTGTAGTGCACACGCAGGAATTCCCAGCAACTGGTGCATTTCTATCAGCATATTCGCTGAATGGACGAATGGATGATCTGCGCTGTTGCCGCGCTGAGAATGTCTGAGAGCGCAAAAGCACTCTTCGGCTTCCTGCCTGGGGCGCCCTGCAAAGCTTTTCCGGAGACGCCTCGATCATGTTCTCTCGCATGAGATCTCGGCAGTGCGCCTGCAGTGGCTTTGTCAGTCTGCACGCCCTTCGAAGCAAATGAGGAAGAAAGCTATCTCGGGTTTGCCCCTGAAGCCTGAACGCGAAGGCGTTGGCGCCCACTCTCTACCCGACAATATATCCTACCTAAATTCAAGCCCTCTGTGCCCTGACCAGCAATTTCAAATGGGACCTCTACAACAAAGACAGCCGCAACTTCTGAACAAGTCCGACATGTCGAGCGTAATTTGAGCATGTCGAGTGTTATCTGATGCGGTAACAGTTCCGACTTTTCATGTCGGCGGGGCATGTTGCAATTCTAAGTTCAGGGATGTTCAGGGTCTACTGGGCTTGCCATGCCTACAGTGGGTCCAGGAACATTGCGGTGAAATGAAGGCACTACAATTACAAGACGCTTGCTACAAAGCCTCTTCACTAAAGGAGCAGAGAAAGACTCGGCATGACAATGACGAGAACAAGAAGACACAAAAGCGCTCTGTCGGACCCGAAGCCTCAGGCTTGCCAGAAGTACCACGAAAGCCGCAGAGCAAAAAGAAGACCGAACTCCAACAACATGCAACAATGGAAACGTCCCCCATCTCCAAGGAAGGCCTTCAACGGAGAACCACAAGCTGGCATCAACCCAGCCCTACATCCTGCAGCTTGAATATATTAGACCGTCCGACTGGCATGGAGTCGCAACAATCGGCAGTTGCAAATCTAAGCTGCGCTGGTGCGCTTCCACACACTCTGCGCCTCTGTGCATTTGCCCCCTCAGGCCGGTGCCAAATAACGGTGAAGCTTCTCGGCAGAGTTGAGAAACAAAGGCAGGCGAACGACCTGTAGATTCAGTCGGGGCGCCTCAGAGCCCTAGGCCAGAAAGCCACAGCATGAGCCTTCAAGATTCGTTTCGGTTTTTAGGGCTCTATGGGACGTGCACATTTTGTCTACGAGAGATTTCATGCAGCACAGCCATACGCAACACTAGCACTGACCTCAACTTGCCCGGGATCTTGATCTGAAGCGTCTTAGCAGCTGGACAGTGGACAGTTTTCACAGAAGGTCCTCCAAGTCCTTGAACGGCTGGCATTGTAAAGGTAGTTCTCTAGGCATGAGACTAGTGCCGAAGCTTCCAGACTTTTAGGCCAGTGCGCGTAGAAAGAGAGACGGCGGGCTTGCGGAGGCGATCTAACGCGCCCGCCATCAACAGCTAAAATCATCTAGTCCAAACAGTTCTTGTATACACCTTCCCTGTGGTTGGGAATTTGTTAGACAGCTTCCATTCCAGGAAATGTCCAGGAAGAGGGAGAAGACTACAAGGACTGATGTGTGCGAGGGTCCGCGCCTCCTTCCGCAAGATGAAATGCACCTTGTCCATGTCCTGCAAAAAGAATACGGGCTAGACCGCACGGCAGAATTGTCGGCTGCAGGCTTGAAATTCGGGTTCTCGATGGTGCTCGTGATTCAAGACATGCATCGTGCAGAAAATGGGACGAGCTTGTTGAATGTCGGATGTTTCAGGGAAGCTGCTCAGTATGATAAATAGGTTTTTTCGACTGACACAAAACCATTCCGAACCTGACAACATCCTGAAGCCCTGCATAACGATGTAGCAGCTTCGTTAACCCATTTGCTGTACCCGTCCATACTACTTGCGAGAATGCTCTGTAAAGGGTGTCACAAACGAAGTACCCCAGGAACCTGCAGCTTGCATGAGCATTCACAGTGATCGATCCCGGGCTGGACCTTTCAAACTTTCAAACTGAGATGTCACCGAAAAGCACCCTGGTACGGAATGTACTGTCGAAGCCTGAACTTAACAAGCCGATTTAACCTGAACGGCCCACGACCCTTACACCCAGACCCAAAACCCGGGCGGATGCTTCAGTGTGCAGCTTTAGCACATGTATGCTTGTGGTCCTGCTGTTGGCTCCAGGCACTTGCAGGTACGGTCGCCAGCACTCCACTTTGAAACAAAAAGCAGTATAGCAGACTGGCAGTCGCAGATCCATGACGTTCCTTGTCGCTCGTTGCGTGCTGTAAAAAAAAGGTCCGCTGCATAAACCCTGCTATGGACCTCCTGCCCACGCGTAACCCGAAATGCCCTAGCGACATAAGTACCTCGTGTCATCCTTCTCCAATAACTTCGTAGCGGAACTCAAGGCTAGCCTCGGAGGCTTAAAAGTTGTTTGCCCTACCATAAGCGCTTCTGGATGCGCTTGGAAGTTCTTCCTAAAAACTGAGCCATGTAGTACTGCATATATCCCATGATGGAAAACTGCAGAAAAAGGCCAATCTTCGCTCTTCAGGGCTCCTGTAAGGCGATCTGGCCACCGTAGAGGCGTCCGAAATCCACCTCCTCGAGATGCCTTGGGCAGAAGCTGTTGGCAGAAGTGGTCAAGGGTCTTTCCTCGCAGTTGTCGTGCCGGATCTAGTCTAGGGTTTAGCACAGGGCTTTGGTCCGGGTCAGGTCATGCATCGGGTTGTGTAGTGAAGTGTATGGGGCTGTGCGTGTGCGTATGTGTGTGTGTGTGATGGGGACGGAGGTGGACTCGACTGCTTTATTCACCAGATTTCTTGATTGCGGGCCTCGGACTTTGCCAGCGAACTCGGAACCCCCACCCCCGGCAAGAGCCGTTTCAAGAGGTTTTTAAACAGTTCTCGACCCCCCTGATCAAGCCAGAAAAATTATTGAACGAACCTGTTTTTAAAACCTACGAGATTGTATTAAAAGCCGAAAAAGATTTTTAACAAAATCCATGTATACTCATATTTCCTCAAGATTTCATTAAACACCGAAAAATGGTAAATACCTGCGAATTCCGAGGCGCCTCGATGAACAACCTGCACATTACCCAAAAACTTGAGGCATCTTTTAAAATCTCAGGGGTCGGGGTGGGGAGTCTGAGTTGGTTGTTTGAGGCCTCTAACCACGCGAAAAGGTTTAGGTAACCTGCTTCACTTTATCGACACCGAAGAAGCAAGCTCCAAGTGAGACCATGGTCGAAGGGTCAAGCTTTGCGGTTCACCAGCCCTAGAGCGAGATTCTCAGTTCAAGTTCAAGCCACCAAAACGTATCATTGCGCTGGGCGCTGCACGCAAGCAACACCAAGTGCTTCTCCCAAGCACCGAAGAGTTCCCAAAGCTCTTTGTGTTCTCAAATACCAGAGCTCGCACCCCAAGCCCTGTAGCTGCTGATGTTCCAGCTTCAAGAATTCAAGGCACTGGATTCAAGCAATGCGGTGACTCAACCGTGATTGAAGCCTACGATGTCTTCCAATGCTGTCGCGTTCCCCGGAGCCAAATTGCCCCATCCCAAAACCGATGCCTCATGCAGGTTCCGGTATTGCATGGCTTGGCGGCGAGAAATTTGAATTCGGTCTTGGCGTCCCTTTTATTATTGAGCTCGCGGCATCAAGATCTCCACGGCGCCCTGAAAGTAAGCCTGCTCCACAAATCCGTGCAAGTATTGGATAGGCTTGGCTCTTTGGGGTAGGACACGACAGGCTTCGGCATCAGACAACATCTCCTTAGGTGATCTGCGTGAGGCCCTAGCGCATAAATCAAGATCGGTGCTGCCTCATAGTATAATATTTGCATGCAGTTATCTGAAGGAGGAGTTCGTCCTTGTCATCTACCTGCCTGCAGCTCTGTCCCTGGATCTGGAAGAGCTTGGCAGTTCAGAAATACAGGCGTCCTGCTGGACTTTCTGAACAAAACCTTTAAAAGCTAGGTAGACTTAAAAGTTTGATGCCGTGAAGCTGGCGAAGAAGGGCACGCTGTAGGCTATAGTGCTCAATTCCTTCCAGCCCGTCTTCTGTCTTAAACAGTATACCGAGACCTTGGTAGAATCTTTTGGCTCCGAGACGAGTAGAGGTCGCTTTGAGTGCCGAGCTGTTCGCCGGTCTCGCTGGTGTCCCAAAACCGCAAGGCCACCAACACTGAAATTCCAACGACGCACGAAAGCTGTTTAAGATAAACAACGCGCACAGTACACGGGCAAACACGTGAAAGGCTGTCGTGAAGCGCCTGGTCCATGTAGAAAGCTCCCGGCTTGGAGGTATCCAGTAGACCCCGCTTCACACGACAGCAGATCTGCCAGCACCTGCAGAGATCACAATTTAGGGCTGCTTAGATTAATCCTTGGGGGGGTTAGGCTCCGCAGGGTGCTGGGGAGCTTGGAATTTCAGATGATGACTGAACACTTGGGGTGTTCCGTTCTTGCTCAGGGCGTGACAGACTCAAAATACAAAAAAGGCAGGTGTAAGTGCTTTTGCTTCTTCGGCCAAGCCTGTACAACAGAGGTCAAGGAATAGGACGCTACACGTCAAGATGTTGGGTGATGGGCTTCAGAAGTTAGCAGCTACAAGTAACTGGTAGCAATCGCAGCCACCAACTACAGCTCCCACAGCCTAGCACAGAGGTGTCATGTCGCTTCCTAGAATCTCCTAGAAGTCGACACACCGTCATCAAGCAACCTTCTGGCCAAGCATTGTAACTCGATGATGGCTCCACCGATTTCATGAAGTGGGCTTCGGGAAAAACCTTCGAAAGCACAAGTCAAACCTCCGAGTCGCGTATCCCGAGCTCCAAACCCCGAAGCCCTACACTCCAGACCCTCAACTTAGCATCAAATACCTTTGACCCTCGGCGCCTCCTCAAATCGCTAACCTTTGAAACAACATGCGGAGAGATTGCAGATCAGATTTGGGATTGATGTAAGTAATGTTCGAAGATGTTTTCGATTTTTTGAGTTTGAATGGTGGTGGTGCCTTGGAGACTCGGGTGTCTGTCTGAGAGTCAGCCTTCAACACACCACAAGAATCCGACACTTGAACCCAGGACCATGGACGTCCAGGTCGGGCTTCTCAGCTTGCAGTCTCTAGCCCGGCCATGACTGCCCGGGCTCTGTATCGGCAGCTCTGGCTCTTCAGATGTTCCGAGTTCCGTGTCGCTTGAAGGTACTTCCAATACTTCCAATGCTGAATAGGTGCCTTTGCTTTCATGATAGCTTAATCGAGTCCTTATTCGGGAGGTCCTTGTACAAGGACCCCAGAAATCCTGCTGTCTAGGATTCATACTCGGGATCGGGTTTCAAGAAGACGTTGGGCCTTCGGCTCCAGAGTGCAGCCTCCAGACCCCGAAGCCCGAAGTGCTCGAAGCCGAAGCCAGAGAGCCAACACTGGAATCGCGGGCACTAAAGCCCACACCATCGTCCCACCTCCAAGGATGCCCGTAGAAAAAAACTGAAAGCTAATAAAGGGAAGCTATATCACAAGTAAACTGCAATGTGTGTATAGATTACATTGCACTGCATTACATTTATTACATTACCATAATAGATCACGCTGGACGACACTTCTGGATTACACTCGATTACATTAGATTACTTTACATTACACGAACCTTTACTACATGAGACTACATCAGACTACATGGTTACAGTACACTTCAGTCTGCGACATTGCACCGCACCGGAACAGACTACATTACATCGCATTCCGCATTCCATTACACTACACTACATTACGCAACAATATACTACATAAAACTACATAACACTGCCTAACTCTGCACTACATGACACTACATACCAGTACATATGCACATACATACATACATACATACATACATACATACATTACATTACATTACATTACATTACATAACAATACATACATACATACATACATACATACATACATACATACATACATACATACATACATACATACATACATACATACATACATACATACATATGTGTGTGTATCTTAACAACATCGTTAGTTAACCACCAAAGTGCTTACACGCTCGTACGTGCCTAGTTGTCTATAATTCTGAAATGCCTATTTATCACCCAGATCTCAGCGGAAATCTATCGCGACTGTAAAATCTGTAAAACCGGCACCCAGATGTCAAGGCAGCAAATCCATTACTGAACCCCGCCAGCCTTAGCCTTAGCTGCTCTGAAATAGTAAGCACCAGGACGCACACAAGAAATCAGGCTGAGAACCGCAGAAGTAAGAGTCTGACATGCTTCCGGATCTCGGCAAAGAGCTCCACGAAACCCATCTGATATGGGCGATCGAGGAAGCTTGGAACTTTAGGTCCAGAGCCTCGAGTGTTCTCTCCCTCAGGCCGTAGGACTTTGGTGCTGTTTGGGGTTGGCCCGAGTTCTGTCAGAACGCAAAAAGCATGGCGGCAGGCATCGAGCATGTAAGCTCGCCCGACACTGCTAGCCTTCCAATCTGTTCGCAGCCAGAATTTGTTGCGGCTCGGATTGTCCGAACCCAAATATAGGTGCGCAGATATGGGACGTGGCACATGGTCGCACATTGACTGAGGGTCAGTTCCCAGGACTCCTGAACCGTCTTTTCGCACAGTGTCTTCACAACGTTAGTTGCGCGGCACTATCTCTGCCTTTCATTCGGGCAGGCCTGCATGGAATATGAACGAACCCTACCACTCTACATGGAAGCTTTGCAACGGCTACGAAATCAACTGCGAAGCTCCAGGATCCTTTGTAACCGGGTAGGACCACACCGGTACAGAAAGCGCGTCAAAGGCCCCGGGACACAAACGGCAAACAGCGCACCTGAGCACCGCAACACACGGCCCAGTAGCGCAGCGCCTGCTGGAAAATGCCCCAGGGCCCAGGGGCTACAAGCTGCGGCGAGCCATGCGCAATCAAAATGTTTGGGTCTCGACGGGGCTTCAAGTCAAAAAGATGTTGACAGGGTTGCGGCTACAGCATGCCACAATCCTAAAGTCTAAACTGTACGGCCCGACATGAGAACTAGCAGGGAGGTCGGGGCCGTTTTAGGGTATTCAACGCAATGACGAAAGTTTACAGTCGGAGGTTTGGCTGCTTCTTCAAGTAAACCTCGCAAAACTAGACGATTCCAGACGAGCACGACAAGTGCAAGGCTGGACTGTCTCTTGAAGCGCGTCTCCGAATCCCAAGCCCGAAGCCTTGGCAGGAAACCCGGATTCTAAACATCCAATCCTCAAGCTAGAAATTAAATCCAATGCCTTGAACCCTACAGCCAACAGCCTGGGTAAAGAGGAGCTTGCAGGGCAAGGTCAGGTACCTGGCGAGAGCAAGTCAGGGTCGCTCAAGGTTTCTGGTTTTGGTTGTTGTTGGGGGGGGGGGGGAAGAGGGGGCGGGGTACCTGGTTGGGCTTGAGGGTTGCAGGGCTTTCAATCTTGACAGCGTGAATCCCTAAACCCTTTGAGCCTGTGGTTCTTAAGCTGCAACTGACTTGGATTTTGGTGATATATATATATATATATGCTCGCCCCCCCCTCCCAAGATCTACGCCTACGCATTCGTGGATCATGGGGCATGGGGTGCACGAAACACTGTAATGCTCAAAAAATTCCAAAATTTCTAATTCCCAATCTCACGAAACCCTGTAATGCTCAAAAAATTCCATAAATTCCAAAATTCTGGCATCTATGTCCAGGCCAGGACCATATT